>JADRCD010188500.1:0-21692 GCA_019843815.1 Montemys delectorum | reverse complement strand
TGGTGATCTGATAGGATACAAGGAATTATTTCAATCTTCTTGTATCTATGGAGGCCTGATTTGTGATCAATTATATGGTCAATTTTAGAGAAGGTACCATGAGGTGCTGAGAAGAAGATATATCCTTTTGTTTTAGGATAAAAAGTTCTATAGATATTTGTTAAATCTATCTATTTCATAACTTCCATTAGTCTCACTGTGTCTTTGTTTAGTTTCTGTTTCCATGATCTGTCCATTGCAGAGAGTGGGGTGTTGAAATCTCCCACTACTGTTGTGTGTGTTGTAATGTGTGCTTTGAGCTTTAGTAAAGTTTCTTTATGAATGTAGATGCCCTTGCATTTGAAGCATAGAGGTTCAGAATTGAGAGTTCATCTTGGTAGATCATACCTTTGATGAATATGAAGAGTCCCTCCTTATCTTTTTTGATCACTTTAGGGTGAAAGCCGATTTTATTCGATATTAGAATGGCTACTCCAGCTTTTTTATTGGGACCATTGGCTTGGAGAATTGTTTTTCAGCCTTTTATTCTGAGGTAGTGTCTGTCTTTGTCACTGAGTTGTGTTTCCTGTATGCAGGAAAATGTTGGGTCCTGTTTACGTACCCAATCTGATAGTCTATGTCTTTTTATTGGTGAATTGAGTCCATTGATGTTAATAGATATTAAGGAAAGGTAATTGTTGCTTCCTGTTACTTTTGTAGTTAGAACTGGCAATCCGTTCATGTCTCTATCTTCTTTTAATTTTGTTGGAAGATTACATTTTTACTTTTTCAGGGATGTAGGTCCTCTCCTTGTGTTGGAGTTTTCCATTTAATACCCTTTGAAGGGCTAGATTTGTGGAAACATATTGTGTGAATTTGGTTTTGTCATGGAATACTTTGGTTTCTCCATCTATGGTGATGGAGAGTTTTGCTAGGTATAGTAGTCTAGGCTGGCATTTGTGTTCTCTTAGGGTCTGTATGACATGTGCCCAGGATCTTCTAGCTTTCATTGTCTCTGGTGAGAAGTCTGGTGTAATTCTGATAGGCCTGCCTTTATATGTTACTTGACCTTTTTCTCTTACTGCTTTTAGTATTCTTTCTTTGTTTTGTGCATTTGGTGTTTTGACTATTATGTGGCGAGAGGAATTTCTTTTCTGGTCCAGTCTATTTGGAGTTCTATAGGGTTCTTGTATGTTCATGGACAACTCTTTCTTTAGGTTAGGGAAGTTTTCTTCTATAATTTTGTTGAAGATATTTACTGGTCCTTTAAGTTGGAGGTCTTCACTCTCTTCTATACCTATTATCCTTAGGTTTGGTCTTCTCATTGTGTCCTGGATTTCCTGGATGTTTTGGGTTAGGGTCTTTTTGCATTTTGCATTTTCTTTGACTGTTCTGTCAATGTTGTCCATGTTATCTTCTGCCCCTGAGATTCTTTCTTCTATCTCTTGTATTCTGTTGGTGATGCTTGCATCTATGTTTCCTGACTTTTTTCCTAAGATTTCTAACTCCCGGCTTGTCTCTTTTTGTGATTTCTTTATTGTTTCTACTTCCATTTTTAGGTCCTGAATGGTTTTACTCAGTTCCTTCACCTGTTTGTTTGTGTTTTCCTGCAATTCCTTAAGAGATTTTTGGGTTTGCTCTTTAAGGGCGTCTACTTGTTTACTTGTGATCTCCTGTGATTCTTTATTGGATTTTTTTTGTTTCCTCTTTAAGGGCTTATACCTCTTTATCTGTGTTCTCCTGTATTTCTTTAAGGGAGATACTCATGTCCTTCTTAAGTTCCTCTATCAGCATTGTGAGATATGTTTTTAGATCCAAATCTGGCTTTTCCGGTGTTTTGGGATATCCAGGGCTTGCTGCAGTGGGAGTACTAGGTTCTGGTGAAGCCAAGCAGTCTTGGTTTCTGTTGGTAAGATTATTGTGTTTGCCTTTCACCATCTCTTGATCTCTGGTGTTAGATGTTCTTGGTGTCTCTGACTAGAGCTTGTCCTGTCCTTACTGCCCTGCAACTCCCCTTCGACTCCTGAGGCCTGTGCCTCCCAACTGGTCCTGCCTTAGAAAGTCACCAGAGAGAGAATGGCAGATCTCACTTGAGTCTCTGGGCTGAAGCCCGCCCTGGAGGTAGGCCCTCCACTAGCAGGGAGGGGGCAGAGATGCTCGCTGATCCAGCTCTGTCACTCAGAAGCTGAGAGGATCCTGTCCCTGCAGCCCTGCGACTCCCCTGAGATTCCTGAGGCCTGTGCCTCCCAGCTGGTCCCGCCTTGTAATCCACTCATTTCTTAAGACCCTCTTGGATGTTATCATACCTGAAACCCTTCTGGTCTTATCTAGGATAAGCTTATATAACCTTTCTAGCCTATGTAGTAGCTTCCTCTCCTCTATCCTCTCCATGTCCCTAACCCTGCTATATCACTTAAGGCATTATACTGTAGCTTTTGGAAACACAATTCCCTCTCTATCTGAGAAAAGTGTTTCCTATTAGGGTTGTGTCTTATTCAGCTTAGAACAAGTGCTTCATCCAGTTGTTTCCATACAGCATGTAGTCAAGGATTTGATGAATGAATAACAAGAGAATGGGCTTGGAGTTTCCATCACTACATTTATATACCTACATTTGAATGGAGGAATACATAAGCACACACACACACACACACACACACATATTATCTATGTCATTTCTATATGTATGTATCATATGTTTCAACAGAACACACATATGTATATGAGTATGAGTGCATATGCCTTGTTTTTAAACTAAGGCAATTGAGACTTAATGAAGTTACTATACCAGTATGCTCAAACTGAGATTTGAATCTTGATTCCAGAACATAGTTTCCAATACATGTCTTGTAAGTTTGCCTCCATTATTATTTCTCCTCACTTCTATTCCATACATCGAAATCCATATTGGAAATGTACCAATATATTTTGAGTATTACAACAGTCTGATGAAGATATTTAAACTCTCATTTTTTTTTTGCATGACATGAATACCTTTGTATTTTAGTCACAACAAGTACAGAAACATGTGAATGAAATTTTAATCTCTGGCTTTACCCTCTCCATTAAAATATTAGTCATCTCTGATCTGTGCCTTGGGCCAAGACTGTATGACTGCCATTCAGAAATGGCATCTCATCATGGAATGAAAATGTACAGATCATCATTTTCATTGTAGTGGTACCTACCAAGGCTCCTGATTCCATCCAGCCAGAGATTCTCGCTTGGGAGTGAGTCAACATCTCCAAAGATACTTCCATGCAGCCAAGACTTAGAGGCTCGGGGGTCCAAGAAAGAAGAAAGAGAACGGTGGGTTCTCTTTTTCTTTCTAAATATTCTGGAAGAAATGATAGCGGTCTGATGAACAGCAAGTAACAGTCACTTTGAGTTGGAAGCAATCCAGTGATAATGACTTGACGCACACAGTAAGTACAACCCAAATTCATATATCCAAATAACTTTTCCACCAATGTATTTGAAAACTATGTTGATTTATTGCTCTGAATAGTTTTGTGTGAACTTGACATAGAGTCATCAAAGAGGAAGGAAAGTCAATTGAGAAAATGGGCTGCAAGCAAACTAGTAGGGCATTTGCTTAGTGATTGATATGGGAGGGCCAAGCCGTTGTAGGTGATGCCATAACTGGGCTTATGTCCTGGGTTCTATAAGAAAGCAAGCTGAGAGAGCCAGGATGACCAAGCCAGTTAGTAGCACTCATCCACAGCTTCTCCATTAGCTCCTGCTTCCACATTCCTGTACTTCCTATGTTTGATGATGAATTGTTATATGGAAATGTGTGTGAGTGAAATAAACCCTTTCCTCCCCTGGTTGCTCTTTTTTTTTTTTTTATTACTATACAAACTTCATGAAACTGTTAGCACTATGCAACATATAATTTGAGGAAACCTAAATTTATACTCCTGGTCCATGGTTACCTCATCTTTCTCTAGAATAAATGATTTCTTATCCCCTTTGAGATGAGGGTTATGTTTTTTTTTTTTTTTAATTTTGACAGCTAAAGGTATATAACTGAAAGGATCTTGGAAAACTCAGGATAAACAAATGAACTATTAACCTAACCAAGAAAGATCTGAACCCCAGAAACAACTCACAAACATCCACCCAAGAAGGCAGCTCTGGATGATTGGGCACAAATGACCCATACTCAATACTAGCTCTGATTCCAGTGAAAAGTGGATCCATTTAAGGGTCCAAAGTTTGGGAAAAATAATTGTTGATATAAAACCACAGCTTTCTCCTCAAGGAAAATAGTTTGTTCTTGGGCTGGAGAGATGGCTCAGTAGCTAAGAATATTGATTGCTCTTCCAGAGGTCCTGAGTTCAATTCTCAGCAGCCACATGGTGGTTCATAACTATCGGTAATGGGATCTGATGACCTCTTCCAGTGTGTCTGAAGACAGCTACAATACACTCATATACATAAAGAAATAGTTTATTCTGAAGCCAAATATGGGTGATCATAACTCAGGAGTATGAAATTCAGGTACCAAAGTCTGTGTTCCTGTGACATGGTCCTTCATATTTGGCTCCATAGTAAGTAATATTTAATCCCTTTAAAATTAGAGTTGTGTTTATTACATGAAAAGATCCTTGGGCCTATGTCAATGATAGTGAGATATAGACTAAACTATGTGTAGAAGGTGGCCATGGTCTATGTTCTTGGAAACTGACAAGGCACTGAAAATACTGGAGATTCCTTCATGCACCTCACTCTGTGCCAGGTAGCCTTCTCTGCATAGATAAACCCATGTGGTCCACAGAACAGCCCTATGAGGTAGGTACTATTGTTATCCCATTTTTGAGATTGGGAAAGGAGGACCAGAGAGGTTATATTATTTCCTAAGGCCATGCAACTGGAAAACAACATATCTTGGAAGAAGTCTAATCAATCTGAGTCCACAGACACTGGTCCTGGTCATCATGTTATGTTTGAGATGTGAGCACAGAAGAATTACTTGGAAAGAGCCCACAGAGAAATAGAAGGGCAAGCTAATTGAAAATTGGTGAAGCTTATGGGATAAGTGAGCCATAAACTGTCTGAGATGATTACTGAAAAATAAGTATGTTTCATATAGGTTCATGGTAGGAAATAAAGCTGGAAAGATACAAAGGGGCAGATATTAAAGAACCCTGCATGTCTCCTTGGGGGACATGGGGCTTAATATTAGTGTAAAAGACACCACAGGAGTGTATCTTGAAGAAGGGAGGGGTAATGGCTTTTATTTCCAAAGACTTTTAGCCACAGAAGAAGGCTTGAAAGAGTGGGACCAAGGGCAAAGAAATATTGAAAGTTCATGATAAGGTCAGTTCTTGGGCACCTGTCTGGGATGTGCTAAGCCCTGTTACAAACACATTATGTTAGTGAGAAATGCTAAGGGGTTAAAATAGAGCCAAGTAACATGAGGAGGAAATGGATTGATTTTATTATAACAACATTTTACTATTCTATGGGGCATCTGAAATTGCTCTTAGAAGATGTATTTTGAAGTGGTGTTTCCACAGGGTAAAGGTATGCTAGAGAAAGTCTTTGGTTTCATTTATTAAATTTGTTTAGAGTGTGTGTGTGTGTGTGTGTGTGTGTGTGTGTGTGTGTGTGTGTGTGTAAGCCAAAGGTCAACCCTGAATATCTTTCTCTATCATTTTCCATCTTATTTTTCAAGACAAGGCCTCAATTGAACCTGAAGCTTTCTGGTTTAACTAAATTGGTTGGCCAATGAGTTCCAGAATTACACATGCCTCTGCTCCCTCTGCCCCCTCTGTCCTCTCTGCCTCTCCAGCACTGAGATTACAGATGCACAAGGCTGCTACTGGCTTTTGTGTGGATGTTAGGGATCTGAGTTCATGTCCTCATGCTTGAATACAAGGAATTTGACCTCCTGAGCCATTTTCACAGATGCTAAGCTCTAGGTACCCATTACTATCAATTAGTATAATTTTAGCCTTCTTTCTCGCAGGAAGTCCCTTTCTTAAGCTATTTCCCACCAACTACTTGCATTCTCCCAATTGTATCAGGGTTTTTCAGAGTCCTTTGCCTTTACCTTTATCATGAAATTCCATTTCCTATTTCCTTTTAGCAGACATGCTATGTCTTTTACAATTCACTATCACCATTTGTAAGGAGCTTGTATTACCTGTCCTCCAGCAAAACTGGCATCCTTCTCTTTCCCTCCACTGTCCTTGATACCAATTTTCACCCCAGCATGTGAATCACTTTCTTTGACTTTTATTTGCTTTTATGTTGATTTTACATGATTTCAGTTCCTCTTTTATTACCATACTCTTGAGCAGCAGTGAGCTGTTCGTAAATGTGCATATGAATGAATGGTGGACAGAATGGTCTTGAGATCCCTTACATAACATCCTCTACTTACCTCACTAAGTTCTCCTTGTACATCACACTGGTGTGGGAGGGGTTCAGTGTGATGTGACCATCTGGGTCACAGATGAAACTGTCCTCAGTCCAAATGTAGTAGCCATTAGTGAGGAGTCGGGGGCTTCTGCGGCAGATATAGTGGGAGCCTGTCAGGGGGTCTATAGAGCAGCATTCAAAAGAACTGTCTCCATCCAGGAAGTCACAAGTAAAGCTAAAGAGAACAAAAAAGGAAAGTTCTACCATGTACAGACAATCATACAAGACCCATATGACCATGTAGTCATTGTGAAAGAAATTCCATTCTTCACATTCATGATGCCAACTACTTCCACAGCCCTTATCAATGGTGCTCTTAACCACCAGGGCTTAGGTGTCGAACCACACAACATTTAGTTGTTTTCTATTTTGAACTTTAATGACAACATTCTGGACAATGAACCTCTTCACCTTAGGCTAGACCTATACTCTTGATATTAGTCCATTTATTTAAAAAAATGGAAATATCACCAAACTTCCTTCTGGGATGCTGAAATTCACTGTTCTCTTTATTTAATTCAGCTCCTTTCATGTGCCACATCACTGCCTTTGCCACTGTAATAGAGAAATTATGATTTCCTTTGTTTTCAACCTCCTATTTGGGAAGTGTTCAGCTGCCTGATAGCAGCTTCTATATCTTAACCAAACCTTTTCTTTTCCCCACTCATACAACTCATCTCTCTGTGGTGGAAGGTGACTTTGAACCATTTGCTGTTTTACTCTGGCTTTTTCTCTCTGCTTCCTAATGAACACAACCTTTTCTTTCTTGTGACAGGAAAGGGGCACTTAAGTGTGTCCATCCAGAGGAGACTGTGATCATCACCTCCCTCATTACAGAATTTCTTTCTTAAGTTATGAAGCCTTTTAGGTCATCTATCTCCACCACCAACATAGCCCAATTGTCAATTTCTAGTACTTTCCCCATACAGTTTGTCATGTCATCTGTGCAAATATCTGTGTCAACTTCACATGAGAAGTATCAACATTCTTCACAGTATGTTGTAGAACCAAGGAGTGGAGGACTTGTATCTAATAAGAGCTAGGTTTTCACTTTGGCTTTTAATCATAAATCTGCAAAATGTTATTTATTCTTCCCACAAACTAGTGTCCTATAATCAAATTTCTGTACATTGAAGGTTATTTAAGACTTATAGAATTTCCATAAAGATGTCATAATTTTATGGACATTTCTTAACACTGATGTCTTTCATTGTCTAAAGACTCTAAACTGAACACATTGGCTACTATTTATATATATTCATGTTTTAAACTTTGAAGACATTCTAACTGTCTTGGTTTGCTTTTTTGTTGCTCTAATAAAACCTTTTGACTAAAGACAACTTGTGGAGAAAATAGTTCATTTTGCCTTACAGCTTATAGTCTATCCTAGACATCCACACAGGTAAGGCAGAGACTCCAGGGAGGAGCTTAAAGCAGATATTTGAAGGAATATTGCTTACTGGCTCACTTTCTTTAGTTTGCGAAGCTAATTTTCTTATACAGCCCTTGTGCACCTGTCTACAGATGGCAAAATTCACAGATGTCAGGACCCTTCTGAATTAAATAACAATAAAGAAAATGCCTCGCAGGTATGCCCATAGGCTAATTGAATTGAGGCAATTCTTCAGTTGAGGTTTTTGCTTTCCAGGTGACTCTATGTTGTGTCAAGTTAACACATGAAACCAACTCTGACACTACCCATATCAGTACGATGCTTTAGAAGTCTTTATATAATTTAATTAAAGTATAAATATATGGGAAAGCTAATAAGCTAGTAAGGAGACCAAGAGAAAATAGAATGAGTGATGAGAAAAGATAGAAGGAAAGAAAGGTAGAAGAAAGATTGATGACAGGTGTTAAAGAGGAGGAGAGATGTCTAAAGAAATAAGAGGGTAGGGGAGAGGAGAGGGAAGAGAGTCACTAAAATATACTATGTTCAAAAAATGCAACTGTAATTTCTAATACTTTTATGCTAATTTAAAGCTATTTGTAAACTGTTTTTACTGAAGTTATCTAGTCCCTACTTTAAATTATTGATGAAATACTGAATGGTACAGGTACAGAGACCAGAGACTTTGGGAATTCCAGGAATGAATTCTGTCCAGAAAAGCCTGGACTGTTTCGTTTCAGGATCATTTCACTCATCATCCGAACTTTATACATAAATAAAAGAAAACACCAGAAAGATAATATTTGCCTATGATCTTGATGCCCTATATGAGTGAGTTACGCATTTCTATTTTGGGGGTGGGGTTGGGTGGGGCTCCTGCCCTATACTTTTCTCTCATACCATTTGCCTTCTCAAAAATCAGAATTGGAAGTATCCATAATGTACTAGGCACTTGGAAATTATAGTGCACTGGACCTGTATTTCTAGCTGCTCTTTCAGGTTCAGTCTTTAACAACCTCAGTTTCTCTAGCCCTGGGCATCTCTCTTCTCAAATGTCCTTAATATTTTCTTTCTCATTTCTTGACTGAACATAAAATGGAAATATTCTTGCAACATCAATAGGCTAGTAAATAGTAACAGAGAGAGTTTACAGTGCTATCAAATATTTTTAGTTGTTAACAAAACTACTTCTAGCACTTGACTATCACTTGAGTCATACTGGAGGAATTCCAGCAGCTGGCTATCTTTCAATAGGCTCTTTTCAATGGATTTAAGAAACCTAACCACCCATACAACCAGCAATTTGTTCAACTGTCCAAATATCAGTCCTTTCTATATTAAGTGATGATTAATCAAGTCCTGGAAGAGTGTTGCTTCCTGATATTGATGATGAGACAAACCCCAGTATATCCTTTCATCATTTTAAAAATTTGTGTAGTTACCCATAGGTAGGTTATAAGCCATGTCTCTTTCTTTCTATATTTCCTGCAGGGCGTACTGCTTTTTTTACAAATTAAAAACCTATGAACAATTGAAATATGTACTTATTGTTAATAAAATACTAACAGATACCACTTATTAAATTTGCACCATGGATTTAGCCCCAAGAGTTTTTTCTGCCCTTTGCAAATCTCTCTAAAAGTTCAGGATATTTATGATATGATTACATAGCATAAAACAGTGAAGATTCAGAAGGACAAATTACTTAGCTATTTTACACAACTAGTATCCAGGGGAGTAGGATGCAACCCTAGTTAGATGGATCCAACGCAAATTCATATTTCTGCTTGCATATCCTTAGCTGACTCATGTGTTAGTATCAGAAGGCCTGATGCCTACAGGAAGGACTGGTTCTAATATCAGTATTAGATCCCTTTATCTTGCAGGTGCACTTCAGAAAATGGTGGGGGAAACTTCAGCTAATGACTATAGAAGGAATAAGGGGTAGGCAGAAGCTCAATAAGAAAAATCACAGGAAGGAAAATGAAGATCCCATTGAAGGTTGGTCCCCAGTTGGTGAAACTGTTTGCGAAGGACTGGAAGGTATGGCTTTATTTAAGGAAGAGTGTCAGTGGGCTTTGAAGTTTAAAAAGTTCACATCTGTCCGAGTTAGTTCTTTATCTGCCTTGAACTCTGGATTATATGGGAGCTCTCAAGTAATATGCCTGCCTGCTTGTTGACATGCTTCCTTCCATGGTGGTCATGTGTGAGATGATTCTACGGTAGCAATACTCTAGGATTGTAAGCTTCCATAAATGATTTCTTCTATAGTTTGTCTTTGGTAACTGTGTTTTGTCACAGCAATAGAAAGCAACAAAGATACCAAGTTAAGAAAATAAATCATCCCAACAATATCTGATATGCCACTCAATAGACATCTGTTGTATACTCACACTAAAAAGAAAAAAAAAAAAAGGAATAACCCATTCTAACCCATTCCTAAAGTAGACAAGTTTTCAGTAGTTAATGCAGGGACCTGAAAATACGTAGCTATGGCAATTCTGGATGATGTGTACAATAGTGCTTTTAAAAGAAGACAAGGTAAGATGGGCAGGAAGAGAGTTTGACAGAGAAAGTCCCCAACATACCTTGGGAAAAGATTTATGGGGGACAGCTTTCCAGAAGGTCCTCTGTCTGACCTGGAGGAATCTACATAAGGGAATGAGAGAGAATTTTCAATATTTCACCAACATGTATGACTATGATTAGCTGCAAGGGTGACACATGGGCAGATATGTTCCATCTTTAGCAGGAAGACCGCAGTGTGGTAGAGTGGTGCGAACAGCTAGTTTCAGAGAATCCACCAACTTCTCTCCCATCCCCTATGGGAAACATAAAGTAATCTAGGAGCCTCTATCTTCTTTCATTCTCATACTCCACAGTTCTTGAAGGCTTTCTTTGGTGCAGGGTGATAAATCATGACCACCACAGAGAGCTTATGAATGGAAGAGAGAAAGCATCTTGTCTGAAGTTAAAAAAAAAAATCAAAATCAGTCGCTCAGTGTGTTGGTTATTGTAGCTGACTCCATGGGAGGGAATCCAGTCACTGCCAAAGAGTTTTGGTATTAGTTAGTGCTTTGTAAGACGCAGAAGGCATTGTAGGAGTGGAGTACAAAGTTTAAATTTGTGTGTGTGCAAGTGTGTGTGTGTGTGTGTGTGTGTGTGTGTGTGTGTGTGTCTTCCTCTATGGTTCTTCGGCTTGTTTGAGACAAGGTCTCTCACTGAACCTGGATTTCATCAATTTTACTAGGACGTCTGTCTAGTACTGGGATTACAGGTTCATGCCATCATATCCAGTCCTTTATGTGGGCTGTGTGAATGTGAATTCAGATTCTCATGTTTGGATGGTAAACATTTTATGTGATAGTGCCCCTCCCCAGGCCTAGGGTTGATGACTCTTAAAACTATGAAGCCTGCAATGCCCCACTGTTGAGGAATGCCAGGACAGGGAAGCAGCAGTGGGTGGGTTGGTGAGCAGAGGGTGGGGGGAATGGGATAGAGGGTTTTCAGAGGGGAAACAAGGAAAGGGGATAACATTTGAAATGTAAATAAAGAAAATATCTAATAAAAAAAAGGTTCCGTTTGGGGGGGGGGTCTATGAAGCCTGTAAAGTCTTCATTAAAGAAGCTGTAAGTCAGGCATGATAACGGGCCTCACTTGGAGGAGGGTTGCAGGTGATCAATAGTCTAAACTCTATCACGGAATTTTACAAAAGGCAATGATAGTCAAGACTTACAACAGTCTGGCTCAGAGAAACTTGATTTCCTTGCTGACAATTACTACTGGAAACAAATATGGTAATTTAGACTTTCAGCTTGGGCTGTTATTTTATTAGTTAAAAAAATGTGGGTGTGAGAAAGAAGGTTACAGAGTTGGGAGAGAAAAATAAGAGGAAGGAAGAAAGTCAAAACCACTACCGTTTGAACAACGCCCTTATTTCTGCAAGTTGTGATCAATCTCTCAGCATTTTTTGTAGACAGTTTTGCATCTTAATAGTAGCCAATAAATGCTCTCCTTTCACATTTATGCGTAGCATCTAAAAAAATAGTGATTTTTTTTTAATCCTAAAAGGAAAAAAATGCCACATTTTTCTCAAGGAAAGAAATGAAGTTGAAATCATTGCCAAAGCGCACACTGGCATTTAAAAAAACACAAGCTACTGACAGATGGCTAATGGTCTGAGTATCAGCAAAATCAAAGCAAGGAAATTGCTAAGAGGACTCTAATCGTTCAAAGATAATTGCACAGAGCAGTTTTACATTTACTTGCTACTGGTGTCGACATCAGTGGAGAGACTCGGTACATCTTGAAAAGGCCGCTTGTTCAAACTTCACAGATTTTTTTTTCTGCAAAAGATGTTGAAAAAAAAAGATGGACTATATATTAAAAATAGACAAATGATGCCAAAACAGATGGCGTCTACTAATTGCACTAGTCAGATTTGTTTGCTGAAATAGTACAGAGATGTAGGATTGGAGAAGCAGACCAGATTGTGGGACTTCAGTGAGGTGCTACCTACTTTAAAGACTTTAAATTCTATTTTTCATTGTCTCATTCCTTAAGTCTGAATATTCTGTAAATAACAACACCATTTTGAGAGAAAAGCAATACTTACAAAGGTTTGTTTGTCATCCAGATTAAATAGTTTTTTTGTTACTTAATTAAGAAATCCGAAACAGAGACTGGTTCTAGAGTCCTTGAAACAAACGTGAATTTAAAGCCGTTAGCAGAACATAGTTTCATCATTGAGTTGCAGAAAAGTGCTTGGAGACAGTTGTCTGCCTTTTATGTGTGTGTGTGTGTGTGTGTGTGTGTGTGTGTATGTGTGTGTGTGTGAACATCATGAACCACTGACATGTGGCCATGGAGAAGGTCAGTGCTTTTTGTGGTGGCTATCAGTCTTAACATTCCTTAACAGCATAAGCTACACTGAGCTACAAATAGCCCACCACAACCCAGATTACAAAGCCACATTCCTGAACACTTAGAGTTTACTTTTCAATGTCAAAGTAAGCATGCTTCAAAGTGTGCGATTTGTGTAAATGTGATCAGTTACCTCTTATCACATAGTTCTACTTCCATGTAGCTACTGAATTACATAAATTATATGTGTGTATACATATACATATGTTTATATGTATGTATGTGAATATATATGTATAATACTACACTAGCAGTTTTATAAGGTGACATGAGAGCCTTTTATGATCCAGTAGTTCTGTCCCTACTTTTTGGAAAGATGTCAACTAATAATTGATTGCTGTAACATAATACATTAAATCAATCACATCAACTCTAAGACTCAAACTAGATTATTTTAATAATGTATTATGACCCTTTCAAGGAATCATATACTCCAGCTTATAAGACTACTTTAAAGAACACAGGAGAGCTTTCTAGCATTCTTTGGAAGATTTCTAAATAAAAACACACATTTTTTTAAAAAAGAAAATCACTGGCTTGAAAAAGAAGATGAAATTGCATACAAGCGAGCATACTAGCAATGTCCCTTGTGACTTCAGCACAAATAGAATTTGTCCAATCCAAATGACTGTAGTTAGTTTTCCTCAAGCAGTAAGCTTAGTTTTAAGGCAAGACATTCTGCAGCAGAAAGCAAGGTCTCACTGTTTGATCTCACAAAAGCGAGTAGCCGTGTACAGCGAGCATAACGCCAGTTAGTCAAGAATTAGTAACTGTGAAAATAACTTGCATTAACAGCTCGAGAACTTTTCAAGAAACAGACTCTGTCTACCAGCTCATCAAAGCAATACATCTGTTCTGAAATATAACTTGCTCATACATATTCCTCTACAGGGAGTCCCCAGGCTCTTCTTCCAACTGATAAATGACAAGAGGAGTACTGAAACGCGAAGCTTTCCTGTGGTTGGTAGTGCAGAAAGCTGGACCGAGCCGTTCTTCAGCTGAAAAATCCCATCAGAATGTCAACAGGTGCAGGAGTTACTTCCCGAAGGGAATCCTGTCTTCCCTTCTGGTGAAAGCGGACCATGTCCCTGCCACATTCACGGGGCAGTTTGGTCTTTAGGAGCCTCTGGATCTTTCAGCTGTTTCCTAGAATAGAATAGCTTGTCATTCTTGGGAGTTAGTCTCCCGGCCCTTGTTTACTTTCAATATCAGCCTTTTCGAACTAGAGGCAGGACAGCAGAATGAGGTCATACTTCCTGTCACGATCACATCAGTGGCGTTCACATAGTGAATATAGCAGATCTCCTTGACCGTCAGAAGGGAACAGGCAACCCAGAGTCAGGTCAACTCGATATACTGTGATCAATGAGGGATACTTCTCAGAGCCTCTGTGTCACTTCAACCTGTATAAACATGAGAAAAATTAAGCAATGGTTTCTGTTTGTCGATTTCTGATTACAGTCATGCTCTTGCTCCAACTAACCTAAATATGTCAAAGATAATATATCAATGCTATTGAGTTCAGGGTGGTATAAAAGAATATAAAAATGTGATTTTATGAGTATTTCCATGATATTGATTAAAAAAAGTTTGATTTTTCTAAATGGTCAATGAGTGTCATTCTGCATTTACAATTTATTACACTTCAAATCCCTTTGTGCTTCTGTACGCATCTATGCTTTCTAAGTAGCAGAAGAAGTATTTACTCCAAAAACATTGAGGTAACCTCAGGAAGTAGAAGGAGCATGGGTTTCACAGGCTCACAGGCAATGATTAAAATGGTCTGTCATGCTAGCTGTGGAACCTCAGACGTGTTGCTTAGCATCTTTGAGTTGCAATTTTCTCAAATTTAAATATAATAGTCTATAGCCCCAAGGTTAAACTGGAGAATCAAATGAGAAGAAAGAAGAAAGAAATGGCTGGGTACCTAAGGAAATGTGCAAGATGTACTCCTTATTGAATTTTGTGAACTTCTCTTTGGAGAGTTTAGAGAAGTTGGTGTTATCAATTCTTGGGAATTGTTGCAGCACCAAGATTTTGTTGATGTCGGGAGACATCAGTATTGTTTCCTACACAGAACCCCACATTCTCTCTCTCCACCTCCATTGTCTCTCCCTGGGGCTCCACTTACTGCCTCATTCTGCCTGTATTTTATGCTAACATTCCAACTGTCTACTTGGATTCTATCCAACACATTCTGCACGCACATATCTCACTGTGGGAATCTGATTATGTCATTCCTTAAATTTAAACCTTCAATGAAGCATCTTTGCTACTCTCTCATAATAAGTTCAAAATCATCCCTGCAGCCTAGGAGGCCACATGAGGTCTGGTGTTGCCTTAGTTTTAGCCTTCTACCGCACATATTCTGTCTTCTAAAATTTGACCATGCTGATCTTCAGCCTTTCATCTTGTTCAGTTTTGCTTTCACCTTGGAGCCTTTGAACATACCACCATTGCCTCTACATCTTGTTCCTAAGTAATGTCTTCTATAACCCTCTCTGACCTACCTAGGTAAAGTTAGGAAGTCCACAGCTCTCTACACTTTTCCTTTGGATTGTGCATCGTAGCTACAGCTAATGAATCAAGAGTCTCTCCATGTTCCATCTCCTGCTGTGTGGTGAGTGTTGAGAGTTTAAAGCCTATGCTTTCCTTGTTATCTATCCTGGTTTTTACGTTTAGCATGAGGTCCAGTACACATTAGGAACTTAAAAATATATGAGTTGCATGATTACCATCTACCTTACTCTGGGCTTTTTGCCACACACAGTACAGAATTTTATTAGGGCCTGACATTGTTCTTCTGGCCAGAGTCTGGGAAAGCTAGAAATCTGGAAAGAGTTGTAACGCTGTCATTTTATCACAGAAATTACTCCATAGTAAGAGCAAGTATCCAAACCTTAGTTGTTTGCAGTGATATACTTTCATTTTTCTCAGGTGGTGACTTTGTAATTGGTTACCATGGCTAAGCTGAGCTTTACCTAGAACTCTTTCCATTTCATTTTTACCCAGCAACCTGTGAAGAATGTGAAATGTGGAAATGGAGCAGGAACCTTGGCTGGTTATGTGAGGGTCCCTGTGCTGCCTAGATGAACTCTCAGCTTGGCACAATCAAGAGTCAACAGAGACAAGAGTCTTAACTGAGAAATTGCCTAGATCTTTTTGGCTTGTGGACATATTTGGGGGTCTGGTGGATGGTGATGGTTCATGGAGAAAGATCTAGCCTATTGTTGGCAGCGCCATTTAGTGGGCTATATAAGAGTTGAGAGAGCCAACTCTGAGCAAGCAAGCAAGGCTGTGTATATCCTGTCTTTGTTTTTAATTGTCAATGTGACAGCCTTATATAGCTGCTTCTGTTTCTGCCTTGACTTCCCCAAAGTGTTGCACTGCAGCCTGGAACTGCAATCCATGCTCTTTCCTCCCCTATGTTGTTTTTTTGTCAGGGTATGTGTCAGAACAACTAAGACAATCCATGCAGGTCAGACTCTGTTTGTATCTCATTCATGCATACCTGCATGGGACATTTGGATCTCTCTGTGGACTAAACTCAAAGCTCCAGTCCCTACTGAGTCCTCTTCACTAGATTCACAAAGCCTAATCTAGAAGTAAGTATGACTGTGAAGAAAACCATCAGATTCTCTTAAAGCATCTTAGGTAATAAGGGTTGGGACTCTCAGGTGGGAACAGGTCAACATGGCTGTCACCGACTGATCTGATTCTAGTTGTTCTTATGCATCCCAGCTTTCATTGCTCTGCTCTCTTCCATGGCTATCTTCTGAACCTGACTAATCGTCCTTTGAGCTCCCATTCTGTGCCACTGATAAGGACACCAGACTTGACTCTCTAACTAGTATGTATATTTGTGTGAGGTTTAATTCCTAGTTTACAATTGTATGCCCCACATCATTCCTAGTTATTCTCCTTCTCTGCTTCTACTGGACTAAAATACCCTGTCCTGTATTGGCTATACAATGTGCTTTGGATCATTATTGTATTTTATTTTTATGTTACTGGGTATTGGCCTTAAGAATTTACACACACTAGGCAAGTACCCTACCTATAGCTAAAGCCCAAGCCCTTTGCTTACACTGCTTTAGCTTTAGTACCAAAGTGGTATGATGAATATACCACTTTGATTTAAAAATTGTCTAGTTTTTTAAATTTTTATTTTAATGTGTATTAAGTGCACTCAGTGACCAAGTAGGACAGAAGAGAATGCTGGATCCCCTGAAACTGGAGTTACAGATGGTTGTGAGCTATGATGTAGATTCTGGAAAGCTAACAAGGGTTCTCTGAAAGAGCAGCAAGAGTTCTTAACAGATGATCCATCTCTCCAGCTCAGACAATCCAATTTTAATGCAGAGGAGAGAGAGAGAGAGAGAGAGAGAGAGAGAGAGAGAGAGAGAGAGAGAGAGAGTAAAAAGCTCTTTTGTACAATTGGCACTTGAAATTTCTACTCATTGTCATGCATAAGTTAAAGTACCTGAATGGCCAAGCTCAATGTCTCCACAGTACAAAATTTCTTTTTACCAGTAGAAAGCATCACAGATCAGAGAAATAGACAAGACAAATAACTGCTAGCTGTAGGAGGAGGAAATTAATGAAATATGTCTAATTTATTATAGTTTTTCATTTTGATCAGAGAATCACCCACCTTTGGCTTTCAAATATTGTGTATTTGCTTCTCCCCAGACAATACTCAAAACTCATATCAGTCAAGGGAGAAGAATTCAAGTCCAGGATCTCATAGTAACCTCTTCCCTCATGTGAATTGTCTTGGTACGGAGGCCTTGGAACCATCTTGTCTTCTTTGCCCAAGAAGAAACAGACAAGAGTTACTTTCACCAAAACCGTAGTTAGGGGAGGTATAGGGTGGCCTGGATGATACCATGGGAACTCTGAAATTGGAAGTCCAATGCTCAGATGCTGCAAGAGCCTCGAATCTGAACCTGCACAAAAAGTTTTTGCTATAAAGTGACACTACAACCAAGGCAACTTTTATGAAAGGAGCATTTAAGCATTTAATTGGTTACAGTTTCAGAGGCTTAGTCCATTATTATCTTGACAGGGAGAATAGTAGTACACATGGTATTGGAGCAGTAGTTGAGAGCTACATCCTAGTCCTCAGGCTAAGAGAATTACATTGGTCCTGGCTTGGGCTTTGAAATCACAAGGCCCACCTCCAGTGATACACTTCCTATAACAAAACCACAACTCCCAATCCTTTAAATCCTTTCAAATAATGCTACTTCTGGGTGACTAAGCATTCAAATATATGATCCAGGGATGGATGGGGAGCATTAATGTTTAAACCACCATACTGTTTCTTTCAAAGTTTGCAGTTTATGAGACCTAGATTATAATAACTATCTAGACTGTGACAATATTGTAGGACTTGAATACCACCTAGGGTCTTCTAGCCTTGTGGGAATGGGAACTATGCACATTAGTATAGAGAAGATGTAATAACAATGCAGTTGGGAGTTACATAGTTAGTAAGAAAAAGATGAGAGAAAGAGTGAGCCTGGGTAGACTGATAGGTTGTAGGTATAAACTGTACTGAAACTTTAACTCCAGTATGAAAGCAGCAAACTCTCTTGTCCAAATAGTGACACAATATGAATTTCTAATGGAGTCTTCTGAGTTTGGCCATCTATTTCTATGTGGTTAAACTCATTTCAGTATCTTTAAGATTTGCTTTTGAATTAGATTTTGTCTGTATTTGATATTCTCAAACTTCCTTTGTCCCTATTTGTCTTAGGATTTATCTATTTCATGTAACTTGAAATTTTCCAGATATATATTTGAATTGTGTCTTTCTTTTGAAAAACGAAAGATAGGTAGAGAGGTTGGTAGGTAGGTAGGTAGGTAGGTAGGTAGGTAGGTAGGTAGATAGATAGATAGATAGATAGACAGATAGATAGACAGGTGATAGATGATGGATGGATTGATGATAGATAGGTAGGTAGGTAGATAGATAGGATAGATAGACACATAATAGATAGATTGATGTTGGATAGATAGAGAGATAAATAGGCAGGTGATAGATGATCAATGAATTGATGATAGGTAGGTAGGTAGGTAGGTAGATAGATAGATAGATAGATAGATAGATAGATAGATAGATAAGACTAGATGAGGAATATCTATGAGAAGCTTATCAGCTTACTGTAAAACTCTAGTATAATTCCTGTAAACAACTGGATGCAGGAGGCAGGAATTGTGTTTTTATTTTTTCTCTATAATCCCCAGCAGAAAGCGCTAGAGTGTATATAAAATAGCTAAATATTTCTCAAAGAACGTGTGTTTTAATAAACACATAATCAATGCAGATAAGGCTACCCTCAGATAAAAGAACTACTTCAAAAGGTGAGAGGACCAACAGGAAGCATCTGGCACGTAGATATTGCTTATAGTTTATGAAACATGTGAGTCTTGTTCTCTCCAATTAAATCCTTTTTACAGCTCCATGAAGTAGGTTTGCAATCCCCATTTCCATGAAGAAAAATTAACCAGAAAAATATATATTTCCCAAACTACTGGCAATATGTCATCTAACATAATTTCTAATTTTATTCCAAATGCCTGCTTCTTATACAGTGTATTAATTGCGGTTACTACTGAATCAAGCAATATCAAAAAGCAAGTGAGTAGGCTTATGTCCCTTAACTTTTCAGTTTTCTATAATCTTTAAGATATGACTAGTCCTAAAACAACAGCAGAAAGAAAAGAAAAAAAAAAGATGCTTGTCCTTATTAGAGTAAAGTTGTTTCTGTAGATTGTTTTGCCAAGTCACAGGAGAGGAAGTTCCAATAGCTGACCACAGGGGATGTTGCCTCAGAATCCCTGAGTCTAACAAGGGGAAGCTAGAAGGCCAGGAGGGTATCAATGCTGATCTGACAGACCCAAGGGACTCTCACCTTCCCCATCCCCTTCCCACAGAGAGGAACCTCATCTATCTCAAAGTCCATCAGTTACCTTGGGTGTAGATATTGTTATCTTATACTGGACAAGAGGACAAACAGTGAGGCAAACTGCAAGTGGTCAGGTATATGTGACCCCATATATGCCCTCATGCTAACACTTTTATTCAATGCCATTGACAATTTTTTGGGTCCTGAAATTGGAGCCTCCACAAATAAGATTGGTGCTTTTAGAAGTGGCAGCAGAGATGATGATCTCTTTTCAGCCTGTGGGGAAACAAGAAGATGACCAACTGATGGCAGAAGAAAGCTCCAAGAACCAAATTGGTCAGCATCTTTACCTTGAAATTCTGAACCTCTAGCATAGACAAGTGCTCTGGGTACTTAATCTGCCTCCTTTATGGTACTTTTGCAACAGCAACCTAAATGAACTGAAACTTTTCAATAGTTAATAAATGAACAATGAAAGAAGAAATGTAAATATCCAGACTGTCTATTGCATTTGAAGAGGCCATCAGATTGAGTTCTTTTTTGTTTCAAGGACAGCATCTATCACCAAACAGACCTTGCCTGGTCACTTCCCTGCCTCAAGTTATTTACTTATTTATTTTTGAGGTATTGAGGTATGGAACTCCTACTAGGCAAGTGCTCTTCAGTTTCTGCCACTTGGACACTTCTACAGCCTTATAATTTGGTATTCTTTTTGGATATTAAAAATTATCTTCATCAAATGGCTAAAACTAATCATTTGTGCCTCAGATGATTGAGAAGCTCTTATATCTACTTCTGATTCAAGAAATAGTCTGGTAGATTTTTTTATATCCCAAGTTAAAAATTCAGTAACTTTGAATCAA
Source organism: Montemys delectorum (assembly GCA_019843815.1). Taxonomy (NCBI): domain Eukaryota; kingdom Metazoa; phylum Chordata; class Mammalia; order Rodentia; family Muridae; genus Montemys; species Montemys delectorum. Next base: position 1,194 of record JADRCD010188500.1, on the reverse strand, counting down.
GGAATACATTTACTGAAAGGGACTGTGTTGATGGCTGTTAATTTGTATAGCTGCTATGTTCTGGTACTCAGATCTCCTCCCTGAAATTGCAACAATTCCCAACTATGTATCTCTAAATTGCAGTGACTGGCTGGAGAAGCAAACAGACCATGACTTTGAAAGCAGCTCAGACCTGTCTTTTACTGGATTTGTCCTTCATTGGGCTTGCTTTTCTAATTTTGCTGACCACAAGGATATACTCAGCTGTGAAGGATGGTGGTAAACTGTAATCTGGAGTTATACGCAGTCTGGACCATTTGAGCTGACCATTCGTTATTTTTGTTGCCAGCTTTCATTTTCCTTTCTGAGGAAACATCCCAGTTTTGCTTTAATGACTCCACTGACTTCCACCCTCAATTCACAGGGTTTTGTAGTTTCTACTTTATCTGCATGATAGAGATTCTAGTTTCTTTCAGATCAGGCTCATGGATACCACTCCTAATTCAGAGTTGAATTAGGTCAGTGAAAGAAAGACTCAAAAAAACGTGGTTTTTGTGCGTATGTGTGTGTGTGTGTGTGTGTGTGTGTGTGTGTGTGCGCGCGCACCAGAATATTTTAATGATAAGGCTGAAATTGTTAGGGATCAAAATAAAGATGTTAAAACTCAAGTCAGCCTCAAAGAAGCAGAATGAAAGATATTGTGATTTGATCCTTAAATCAAAGTGACTCAAAGGGAAAATATATCCTTATCTCTTATTAATTATTGAGTTTAATACTTTCTCTTTATGCTTAAGACTCCATGAAATCCTCTCGTGTGTGTGTGTGTGTGTGTGTGTGTGTGTGTGTGTACGTGTGTACATGTATATGTGCGTATGTGTTATATGTATGGTACATATATACATGTGTGTGTATGTGTGTGTATGTTATCCTCAGAGGCCATAGAAAGATCTTGGATGTTCTGTTTTATCAGTTTCCACCTTATTCCATTGGTGTAGAATCTCTCACAAAATGTAGAGTGAAGCTGACAGACTTCCAGCTACCCTCCAGTCTCTACCACACACCACTGAAGGTGTATATAGGCCCACACAGAGCCAAGATTTTGTTGTTGTTGCTGCTGTTGTTTTGTACAAATGTGATTGAGAGTTGAACTTGGTCCTAATGTTTGCTCAGCACTTCCTGATGAACTAGCTCTCCAATGTCTCCAATAATCACAGG
>JADRCD010188499.1:0-17593 GCA_019843815.1 Montemys delectorum | reverse complement strand
GAGAGAGAGAGAGAGAGAGAGAGAGAGAGAGAGAGAGAGAGAGAGAGGCAGTGGTGGCGCACACCTTTAATCCTAGCACTTGGGAGGTAGAGGCAGGCAGATTTCTGAGTTCAAGGCCAGCCTGGACTACAGAGTGAGTTCCAGGACAGCCAGGGCTATACAGAGAAACCCTGTCTCGAAAAACAAAGCAAAACAAACAAACAAACAAGAGCCTTGTCTTCTTCGAATCCAATGCTGACCTCTCTCGAACGCCACCTTAGGGGGAGCAGTCAATGCACACAAATAAAAAAGCTTGCTCTAATTAACTACTTGCTTTAATTAATTTGGTCATGATTTGGGCCAGTGGTCCTTCTCCTCCCATCTTTGGAATTAACCATTCCTGCCTTGAGTTCCTGCCCTGGCTTCCCTTCACAATGGACCGTAAACTATAAGAAGAAATAGGCCAAAGTGCTATGGGTCATGGTGTTTATTGCTGCAATAGAAAACAAACTAGAACAATGACCTTGAGCACACACCTGGGTGTCTCGCCTGTAAACAGGTGACACCTGGCCTTCATTTCTTCATTGCAGGAGCATGGGGAAATCTTGTTGAGAGTGTGTCAGGAAGTGCAGGCTGTGCTGTTGGGACTCTCTTGTGGATCTCCATGACTGACAGCTGTAGAATACAGAAGGTTTGAATCTCCTTATTACTGCTCTTCAACCACCATTCTAGCCACACCAGGTGTCTCAGGACCACTTTGAATCTAGATGTTGTTTCATCTCTTTGAGGTTACACCCCTCCGCCCCCCAAAAATTTACCCTTTGGGGGTAGTTTGGGATTGGAGCTTAATGCTCATCTAGAGTGCTCCTGCTGGAAGCTCTGAGTTCAAGCCCCAGTACTACATACCCTGGATGTGGTGGCTTTCCCCTGTAATCACAGCACTGGAAGGCAGAAATGAGAGGGTTAGAAGTTCAAAATCATCTTTGTCCAGTGAGTTCAAAACCAGCCTGAGCTACCAGAGGCTTTGTCTCAAAGACAAAAACAGAGCAAAAGGATCTAGTTTGCCAATGTTTATCATTTACTGATCCATTTACAGAGCATGAGAAGTCCACAGAAGGGAGGAATAAGAAGCAAGAACCAGTGGTGGTGCATGCCTTTAATCCCAGCACTTGGGAGGCAGAGACAGGCAGATTTCTGAGTTAGAGGCCAGCCTGGTCTACAGAGTGAGTTCCAGGACAGCCAAAGCTACACAGAGAAACGCTGTCTCAAAAAAACCAAAGAAGAAGAAAAGAAGAAGGAGGAGGAGGAGGAAGAGGAGAAGGAGGAGGAGAAGAAGGAGGAGGAGGAGGAGGAGAAGAAGAAGAAGAAGAAGAGGCACAAGCCAGGGAGTGCTGGAGGAGGGGGTGTGGGACTCCTTTCAGTTTTTTCCCAGCAGCCCTTGCTGTGTCTAAATGTTCCTTTTTGGCCATGCGAGCTTCCTGGAGACTCTGGAAACTTGGTTGGCTGGCTTCATCCTGAGCCCCCAGCCTCTGTCCAGCCTCAGTTCGTATTATTCTTGCTTTCCTCTGACTGGCTAAGTCCACTGTGACCAGCCTTCAATGGCCCTTCCTCCACAGGGACGCACCAACTTTTCTTATAAAGAAATCAAGCCACCTCTGCATTGCACCAGCAAGGCCTTCAGGAGGCCCTGTTGTGTCTGAGGAGAGCTCTAACCTCTGGGAGAACCTAGTGGTGGAGTGTGGATTCAGCTAGTTTCTCTGGCTCAGATCCTAGCTCACACTATTCAGACTTGCTTGTTTTTAAGAGAATGAACCTGTCTTGAACTAGAGCCAAAATCCTTTTATCAGAAACACAAGGAAAATTTATTTCAACTTCAAAAACAAAAAAACAAAACAAAACAAAACAAAAAAACCACTTTTGGGTTAACTTTGGGTGAAACTGAACTGAGCCCTTCATGTTCCTTGGGGAACACATGGGTGATTGCTCTCTGCCTACTGCACACAAATATTAAATCCATCATGTGTCTGTGTATATGCAGGCACATACACTCCTGCTTACGGTTTGGTTTCAGTTTCATTTTAATTTGTGCCTTTAACCTAACTTGTGACCGTCTTTAAATATATTTATGTCTCTATTTGGGGGCAGCACATGTGCCATGCCCATGTGCAGAGGTCAGAGGACAACCTGCAAGGGTCCGTTTTCAGACAACCTGCATGTCTTCTCACCATGCAGGTTTCCAGGGATCAAGCCAGGATCCTTAAGTTTGGGGGCAGGGGTCTTCACCCACTGAGCCATCTCACTGGTTAACAACCTGGTTATAAACCCCAATTTTCTATCAGATTCTACCCTTGGGAGCACTTGAGTCCAACTTATGTTTTTTTAAAAAATGATTTAAGCTAATTCACCATGGGGTATAATGTTGGGAGAGAGGTAGGGGAGGGGGAGGGAGATTGAATTTAAAAAGACAACGGTGCCTGCCTTCTCCCTTTGGCTATCAGACTATTGAAACAACTATTCCCTCAAAATTAGAACTTCCCCCAGGAGCCTCATTCTGGGAGAAGGAGAAATCTGAAGCCCGGTATCAGCCAGAGGAGAGCATGTCACTGTGGAGGGAGGTTCACACAGTCTGACCATTTATCAGACCGCCTTGCAGGAGAGAGAATGGTGGGTCAGTGACAGGTTGACCACATCTTGGTTCATGTATATCTCTTGCCCTCTATTTAAACCCTTATATAAGGCTCTGGTCATATAACCCTCATATAAAGGTCTATGTCAGGACCTGGAAGGTTGACTTGCACGTTGGGGGTCAGATGACTGTTCAGTGGGTCTCTTTATTTGCTCCTTTTTCTCATGTGGCCATTTAGAATAAACTCCTTTGTCTGCTTTCACCATCACTTGACAGCTAAATTGGTATACTGAGGACAGGTGGAAGAGCTCCATTGTTGGAATTGCTGGAGCCCAGACTTTTACCCTAAAACTCCAGTAACCATTTTGAATTTCCACCAACCTAAATCATGACGGTAGGGAACTCTCTAATTCATATGTAAATATATGTGTGGAAATTAATCGTCAAAGGCTGAATTACCATACAGGACTCCTCGGGAGCTTGGAAGTGTAATTTTGCCATTTTTAACTTTAAAATCTAGCTACTAAATTGGAGCAGAGACACGGTCACCTCAAGAGATGAAGTAGCAAGAGGCCACCGTAATTTCAACCGGGGTCAGTGGAGTCCAGAAGTCATGCAGGAGCACAGAGTTAGACTCTCCATCCCGAGGTAGCATAGGAGACAATCTCCAGATCTCATCTTCGTGGCAGGGGCACCCTGTCCACGCCCGTGTATGGCCATTATGGTCTCTATGTGTTCTTGTGTCTGCAGGTCATTTCATCAAAGCCTTGGCAACCTGCCAGCCCGTCCGTGTGCATTCTCTAGCATGACAGTCTCCACACTCCAAGGAGTCCCCTTAACAGGTATGCTGTTGGCCACCAACTGGTGTGCCTCCCTTCTCCACAGCTCCAGCGATGAGGCACTTGTACTTTCAGACAAAATCCCCAGCAAGTTCCTCCCCCAGCCAGCTGGGAATGAGCTTGTAGCAGGTCCCTGTGGCAGGCTAAGGCTTACTCTTCCTTTTGGCTGATGCCATCCCACTTGGTACTCCTCTTTAACATCCCTACATCACCCACCATTTCCTTCACCATTCAAGGATGCCCTTCAAGTCCTTGCCACTTCCAGCTTCCTTTTCCAGTATACCCTTTAGGCTACTTGCTGGACCGCCCAACCCTGCAGCCTTTGGGTGTTGTACAAGTCCTCTTTGGGACACCAAACTTTAATGCCAAGGGTCACCAGGTAACACTGAACTCTAGCCCAGTGGCCTAGAGAAGATGCCAGGCAGAGGTTCTTCCCATTAAGAAAAGAAAACAAGGGCGTGCTAGAAAGGTGAATGAAGCTATATATCAGAGGATGGGTTTGGAGTGAAAATCCAAGTTTGGCAGAGGAGAAGGGTTCTTGTTATAGATTTGAGGGTGAGGCATCTGAGAGGCATCTGGAAAGGTCCAGACTGAACCAGGTCGTGAGATGAGAAAGAGGTGGGGAGAGAGAGAGAGGAAGGGAGAGAGAGAGGGAGGGAGGGAGGGAGGGAGGGAGAGAGAGAGAGAGAGAGACAGAGACAGAGAGACAGAGAGAGACAGAGAGAGACAGAGAGAGACAGAGAGAGACAGAGAGAGACAGAGAGAGAGAGAGAACATGGGAACATGGGGGTGCACATGCCAGGTAGACTTGCCCAGTGACAAGTCATTTCCCAGGTCTTAAGTGCAGCCTTAAGATCACCCCCTACAGAGCTCTGCTATTACCTTGGGCACATCCCAAGGCTGACTTACTTTCCATCTGTGGGCAGCACCCTACTCCCCCAGGGCTTGGCTCATCCTTCCATATCAAATAACAAGGACAAGGCTTAGAGCTCAGGAGGTGGTCATTAAAACCTGATTTAAGTGAATGGTCAGCGGTCTCCTCCTTCCAGCATGAGACTTTCATTGGTTCCTCCTCACCCCCTCCTACCACTGTTCCCGTGTGAGGCTTTCCACCTACCCTTTCTGTCCCCCTCAGCCCCAGGAGGGACATTCAGTTCCTTTTGACCTTTCTCAAGGTCATAAAGCAAGTGAGCTTGAACCAGACCCCGTAGTGTTCCCTAGGAACAAGCTCAAAGGCTAACTTTCAACTTTCTTTAAGGTTCATGTTAAGCTCCAGGCAATGTGTTCTCCCTCTGGAGTGAATTACTAAAGTTTTGATCCCCAAACAATCAGGTAAGCACTTGTTCACCCTAGTTTCTGTCTTCTAGGGACAATTCTTTCTACACTATTATTATTAAAATGATGGCTTTTCTGTTGCTGTTTTTTTTTTTTTCCTTTTTTTCTTTCATACTGGTTGGCTGCACTCCTTGTGTTTGCCAAAGATGCTGGTGGGAGCCATTCCATGCAAGAAAGCTTCATGCTTGCATGCTTGTTCCCCTCGTAGGTGAGGGCTGCTGGGAATGGAAGAGCAATTAGTGTTCTTTCTGGGAGTGTGAGGGGAAGAGTTGGAAGCTTTTGTGATGTGCAAGCTCATTGGCCCCCATCCAGGTGGTGCAGCCCCTCAGGCGGTGCACCTCTCCGTGCCCAGGTGGGAAAGCTTGCTGTGAGCCAGCTTAGCAGAGCTTAAAACACCAGGTGTACATCTTCAGGAGAAAATTCGCCTGCCCAGTATCCACAGACAGTGCCAAGATCTGGGAGGATGGTGGACATAAGTAAGAGACCATTAAAAAACAAACAAAAAACAAACAAACAAAAACAAAAACAAAAAAAAAAACAAAACCCTGAATCTGGGCCTCATCCATAAAACCCAGGTGGAGATGGGGTGCTAGCCTTCTATGGCTGCCCTAAGGAAATGCCACAGGCTTGTGGCTGTATCAGTCACTCTTAGGCTGTGACTTAAGGAGGAAGGCTTATTCTAGGTCACAGTTTGAGGGTATAGTCCATCTTCACACAAAAGACATTGGCAGGAGTCTGAGAAAGCTGGTCACTTTGCATCCACAGTCAGAAATTGGGAGGGAAGGAGGGAGAGAGAGAGAGAGAGAGAGAGAGAGAGAGAGAGAGAGAGAGAGAGACACAGGGAGAGATAGAGAAGTGTGTTTCCATGGTGACTCTAAATCTAGTCAGGTCTACAGTGCAGCTCAAACATCATGGTGGCATGTCTGCACAAACATGTTATCTTGTATATCAGAGAGTACAACCCATGGGTTGGCAGGACCATGGTCCATGTGATTCTCTAGGGCAGTTTTTATAGCATTTCCAGCTACATCCTTGAGGTCCTTGTGCCTTCCTCCTGTTCAAATACAACAAAAGAGAACCTCAGATGAATAGTATTTAGTTCCACCCACAGCCTTAATTAGTTCCCTTCTAAACCTGGCAATAAATTCCTAGACATGGGGGCTTATGCAGGCACAGTTGTGGGGGCATCCTTCTGCCTGTCTGGGGTGCATTACTTGCTTAAATAGTGTGGTTTCAGCCACAGGTCCACACTCCTGGAACCAGGCCAGGGTGAAACAGGTCCTTGAACTCAATCCCAGATTCACCACTTACAACAATAAAACTTGGTCAAGTCATTGATCCTCTCTTTCAGTTTAGTTTGGATTCCCAGGTCTTTGGGTGTGTGTAGTTTCTTTGGGAAGTGACTCCAGGAAGCCCTTTGAGGGAGTATGAACATTTATCAGGTTGGGAAGTAAAAAGGATCACACAGTGTGGGAGGCGGTACTATGGGCAGGCAGCCTTAATTACTGAATACCAAGGGAGAGCATGGAATCATGCCCCTGCAGGCAGGATGACTTCCTTCTGCCTGTCTCACCTTGCTCCTTGTGCCTTTCCATCCTGCCATTCTGCAAGCTGGGTCTACTCTGAGGACCAAGGCAACCTAGATAGAGACACAGAAAGCTACCCTTTCATACGAGTCTAGGCAGAGCAAACTAAAAGCACTGAATGCCATCACCTTCTGGCTATGTGTCTAGAGCACACAGGTGTGTCCAGTCTATGACTGGCAGGCTGTATGCATCCCAGGATGTCTGTGAAAGCAGCATAACACATCTGTACATGACACTGTCGTACTGCAGTGTCAAGAGACGGGGCACTCTGAGATATGACAATTATATCAATTTCACTTTTAGACTTGAGTCCCACCCCCCAAGATTTCTTATATGAATATGCAAATATTCTCAAATCTTGAGAAAGATGAACTCTGTTCCATTTGAAAGCCTCTCAGGTAATAGATTCTCAACAAGCACGCTGCTGTAGTTGGGGCTGGCAACAGTGATGACTAAATAGGGCATGGACTCACTAATTAATCTCAGTGCTTGCCACGTGCTAGATGGCCAAGAAGGCAAACAAACTGACCTGACAGAAATCAATGGCCCACATGAGACACAAGCAGACACCATTTTGTTTTGCATGACTTGCCTAGTAGGAGGGACAAATGGCAGTCAAATTGCCCCAGAAATGACAGGAAGACGTAGTTGAGATGGTGCTGAGAGACAAGTATTTGTTTTCAGAAGGGCTTGGCAGGGCTTGGCTATCAGAGCAATCAGGAACTTCTACCAACATGTCAAGGCTACCCCAGAGCTGGAGAATAAGAGAAGAACCTATGGGAACAGAAAGAAAGGAGGGAGGGTCTTTGGTACGTATCAGAAATATATTTAAAGACACTAAGGCAGAAAGCAGAGAAGTGAATTCAAGACACTATACCAAAGAAAGGATTGTATGGCTTAAGCACAGACATTATGGAAGGGTAGGAATAGGGCAGCCTGGACAAAGGACAAGGGTTGGACATTTCAGGTCAATTCACTGACACTGGACACACATTCTAGAAGGTTCTTTTCAGCTCCAAACTGTCATGAGCATGTGGTATGGAAATGTCTATCTGGAACAAAGCGTAGAAGGCAGGTGTGCTTTACTTTGCTATGTGTCAACCTCGGCTGATCCTAGCAAGTGACCTCAGCATGTGTCAACTTGCCCAAGGTCTTGTGGCCAGGAGAATGGAATCAAGTGACCAATCAATTTTTTTTTAAAGTAATACAAGAAAACAAAACAAAACTGCATCCTGTATTTGACTTTCAGCCCACTAGCTGATGAGATGAAGGGACAGTGACAACTTGGCCCTGAACTGGAGGAGTGCACAGGTGTGCACCTGTTGATGTGAGGCTGCTGGGTTTCTGGGCACGTGTCATCTCTTTCACATCCAGACTGTGATCCAGTTGCCTTTGTGTGTGATATTCTTTCTTGTAATCCCTTACCTTAGCCCCAGTTCCATCTAACTCAATGCAGTCTGTAACTGCATCACAAGTGTTCTATATTCCAGGGCCACGGACCTGGGAGCTCAGACCAAATCAGTATTCGAACCTAAGTCCTCATGGGTTTTCAGAATTGCTCTGGAAATATGCTAAGAAAGCTTATTTACCTGTTATAATTCCCTGTAATGGTTAAAGAAACCATCTAGAAGACCCATGTAGACCAGAAAGAAAGGTCTCCCTCCACAGAAACTTATATCACAGTGCACGGCTTCACATGAAATCTCGGGTCATCTGATGAACTCTGTGGACATGTCTAGGAAGTTCTGGCAATGGATGATACAGACCGAGTGGTATATAGACTGAATATGTCTATCAGCCCACCAACATGTTGAAGCTCTGATCTATGATATGATGACATTCCATATGACACTCTATAAGGTGAGTTCTATAGGATGAGATTAGGGTTAGATGACATAATGGAGGGGGATCTCCATGGTGGTCATAGCATCCCCATAAGAAAAGGAGAGGGAGCCAGAGCTCCCTCTGTGACTTCACATGAGCCGTAACAAGAAGAGAGAGAGAGAGAGAGAGAGAGAGAGAGAGAGAGAGAGACCTCAGCACATAGAGATTTGGGGATTTACCATCCTTTAAGGAAGTGATAGGTGAGGAGTTGTCACTTTAGCCTATGGCTTTTTATGATTGCAGCCCAAGCAGACTGGTAGTCCTAGGCACAGATTCAGAAACTGCTGGATTCTACTCACAGAGGGGCAACATTACATTGCCCAAGCTGAATCTGAATTGGTTCCACAATGTGGTATTTAATCTATCCAGGGGAGCTTCCTGTCATATCCATGATGCTGAAGCTGTGATGGGCTATGAGACAGACCTGGCTCAGGTTCAGCAGAAACTGTCAGCATCCCAGCCCTGCCTCCCCAAGGGTCCATTTTGAAATCATCAGCACCTCCCAGAGAACATACTTATAAGCCCCTTGGCTTCTTCTGATCAGTGTCTTCTGAAATCAAAGGCTATACTGGCATAGAGTGGCATGTCCTGTGCTGGTCCCATGCCCACAAGGCAATGATGCTCCCAAAGTGTGTCCAAGTCCCCCAGGACATCTTCCTCATTCCAGTGTATTGGTAGAGACCCACCATAATCTTGGGTTGTTGCATGGAGTGGTAGCCAGTCCAGTAAGGAAAAGAACTGGCTTCAAAGGGGCCATAGCTTTCTCCTAAATCTGAGAGTGACATTCATGGGGAAGAGCCCTCTAAACACAGAGCTCAGGGGCTGAGGACGTGATACCTTTGCTACAGTCTTGCCTAGCATGCTTCAAGCCTTGGTTTCCACCTCCAGAACCATATAAGTCAGTTGGCACACACTTGTAATCAAAGCACTCAGTAGGTAGAGGCAGGAGGACTGGAATTTCAATGTCATCCTCAACTACATAGAGAGTTCAAGGTGAGTCTGGTCTAGAAATCCATTATAAATCCATTATAAACAGACAACACAACCTTCAAAGCATCCCAACAGACCTCATCCATCCTCACAGACCAGCACCCGCTGTGAGAAGATTCATCTCTTTCACAAAAGCCCTCTATTTCTTCTAGAATGGCCCATATGCTGGGGCGTACAGTAGCGTCCATATCCCCACTCTGTCTCCTCTCTGCCCTGCCTGCCTCATGTTCTGCCCCAAGTTTCTCCACCTCCAATATAGCCATGTAGTTGCCAGCATTGATATCAATAACTTTTCTGGGTACTAGGGATGCTGGATACTGGGTACCAGGAGAAGAGAAGCAAACCATATATACACCAACCACAGCCGTGGGGACAGTGGCACGACTGCGTGTGGTGGACACCATGTCAGTGGGATGAGGGAATCTCAGCTCTCCATGGATCACTGCTTGGGAAGAATGAATTAGGAAGAGGCAGAGCAGTGGCTCTCAACCTTCCAATGCTGTGACCTTTAATACAGTTCCTCATGTTGTGATGACCCCTAACCCTAAAATTATTTCATAGCACTAATTTTGTTGCTGCTATGAAAAAATAATGTAAATATCTGATATACAGGATATCTGACATTTGTGAAAATGTCATTTGACCCCCCCAAAAGGGTTGCAACCCCCAGGTTGAGAACCGCTGAGCCGGAAGGTCTGGTGCTGAGGTTCTTTAGGGGACACAGTCACTGATGCCTTCCAATGGCAGAGTTTTGAATGCCACCAAATGCAGGAAGTGCCTGAGACAAGGAATGGAACCAGAGACACCCCCCCCCCTGCCCCAGGAGATTCCCTGGCTAGAGGAAAGAGACCAAGCAGACTCTTGGGTAGATTGGGTTGGGGGTGTGCTGTAGCTCCCCGAGATGATGTTCTGAATCCCCAACAATGCTTATAGCAGTCATGATGCCCACAGTAGATAGTTAAGAAATTCACAGTGAACTCAGCCTAGACCTGAATGGTGAAGATGTGTGCCGTGAAGAATGTATACCTTTTGATATGAGCTTCGACTCCTAGAATCCCCATTTCCTTGAGATTATTGGAATACAGTCTCTGTACACTGTGTTCAAAGTGATCTAACTTTCAGTGTGAGGCATGGCTGGCTGGCTGTGACGGAGCTTCGGCAGAGGACATTCAAAACAGGTTTGTCTGGTCATAAATACTTTAGTTGCTAGGCTCAGCAGATGCCGGTAGACACTTGCCCTAATGAGAGAGTATCGATTAAATTCTAGTTTGGAATCAGGACCCATAATTGTTGGGTTGGAGTCTTGAGGGATCATGCTCTGTAATGAAGGCAAGCTCCTTGGGAAGCTTTCCTTTGACACCAAACCTCAAGGGTCAGTGGTTGCTATGGAAATAGGCGGAACCAGAGGAATCTGGCGCAGGTCCCCATCGTGGAGTAGAGGCAAAGGGCTTTACAACTAGAAGGGTCCTTGAGCTGGTATGCTCTAACTTCATCTTAAGATGCCCATCCCTTTCTGACACCATCTTGGGATTGTGAGCCCTTCTACCCTTCAGGTTGTCTCTGAACTGGATCATAGAAGGCCAACAAACTGACAGGCATCACCATCAGACTTGTGCTGTGGGTTTCCATGTCCTCTGCACCATCACAAAGCAAGTCCACTGTCGGCGCATGGTAGTGAGCCAGCTTTCGAGAATCATCCTCTTGGCCCCTCAAAGGATTGAAAGTTAGGACACCCCAAGACTAAGAATGAAGTCATGGATCCAGTGGAAGATATTCTGTCTTCTGTCTAAACAGCTGGTGAAGCTGGAGGCGCAGTGATGTTCTCGGCTCCATCCTGGGACTGCTCAGGGTTGGGGGCATCTCCGTTAGTGGAATATGGTCACATAGGCAGTTAGAGAGACCAAGCCAGGCATTCCTGCGTGTGGCCAGGTGTTACCTACCACTGGCCTTTTAGGATTCTGGACCATTTGTCTCCAGCACACACTTTGCTCCCTTCGGAGCAGTAACTACAGGCAGTAATGACCAGGCTCGCTCTGCCCCAGGCCAGTGAGTCTGTCTGAGGGATGGTGACACTTTGTTTCAGGGACGGCACATGACGGAAGTGAGATGATAGTGTTTCAGTGATGGAGGAGGCCACTAGTCATGGCAAACTCAAGGGTGGGACTCAGGGGCAGCCATATCCCAGGCAGGGACCAAGTTCAAGTGAGCAAATGAATCATGCTAGGAATGGGTTGAGGAACCTGAATATTTTTTATGTAGAAGAAAAGAACAGCAGATAATACAAGCGTTTGGAGAGGTGCTAAATGGGCTTCTCAGAGGGCATTCATGTGCTTTAAAACCCTAAAGAAATCAGCACACAGGGCTGAGCAATAGAGTCCCTGGCTTCTTTCCCAGCCCATACAGAGGCCCTTGAGGATACCACAGAAAGGAGAGGCCATCCATGATCCAGGACGTCTAGAATCATTTCACTATGCTCAAGAGATAGGCAAGCAAGATCAGGGTGGTGTCATGTTATCACTGTGCATGATCACTGAGCTCAGGATGCTGCTGCCATTTGCAGGCTCCTGGGCAATGGAAAGTTTACCACTCTCCTTAAAAAGCTATGAAGAGCTTCAAGGCAGTGACAGGACTCAACCCAGTGTGGGACTATGGTTAACTTCCCAGGCTGCTGTTCCAAAATACACATGTGGATGAGAGGCCAGCAAAACAGTGATGTTCTGGGGATCCATAATTCAACCTCTTCAAGGACTCTTGCACTACAATGAGCCATGGAATCCTGAGGAGTCCCCCTAAAAGACCCTAACCTTCAAGTTTAAGGAATACCCGAGGATTCCCATTTGTGGAGTCAGTGTTATTCTCTTCCCTACTCAGACCCCAGCCTGGCCTTGGCTCCCACCCCTGTCACCATGTAGCTGGGACACACCTGTACCACCATATCCATTTTCTCTGCTGAACCCTTGCTATACTAGAGGAGATGTCCACCCTGACCCCCATCTCTCTGATTATATACACACCTCCTACCTCCACGATATCCCAGGCTATCTTTTGAAAGACCACTTAGGATCCTCTCCTCATAACAGTACTGAGGTCTGGACATAACTGGTTCATACGCAAATTTTTGTTGAGATTAGACTCCCAATGGGACCTTTAAGAAAGGATAAAACCGTGAGGTCTTCTCCCTCATGAACAGAAATGCGCCTTTCTAGAGCTATAGATGCACCTTGAAGGGTAAGTGAGTCTCTTTTTTTTTTTTTTTTTGTTGTTGTTGCCAGGCAGGACAACAGGTTTATTGGGGGTTGCACACACACACACTCACAGCATCACACAACAATGGCACAGTTACTGGGGACATCACGGCGGCCTCTGCTATCCACGTAGGGCCCAGAGGCAGTGGGTTCTGGCCTCCTCCCCTGCAGCCTAGACCCTGCGGGGTCCTTCCTCTGGACCAGCTGAGGAAGGGAGGGGGCTGTAGGGGTGGGCCTCAAGCCTGGCAGGGGATGAGCAGACAGGTTGGTCCAGCAGGCCGGGCTGGGCGTAGGCCTGCCTCACTCCAGGGACTGCAGCATCAGCAGCTGCTTCAGCATCTTCGTCTGGCTGGTCTCTCGGATTTCCCCTGCCAGGAACATCTCATCTACCACCGTGTAAACCTTGTAGAAGTTGAACACCAGGTCCAGTTCACAGACATTGTGGAAGTATTCATTTAACACTTCTACGAAGTTGTGGATGGCCTCAAGATAGGCCAGATTGTTGTCGTTGACGTCCACGCAGATGCAGAAGTAGAGGCCAGCGTAGCGTCGGTAGATGATCTTGAAGTTCCGGAACTCCACAAAGTTGGTGTGCTTGGCATCCCTGACGGTGACCACGGCGTGCACCTCCTCGATCAACTTCTGCTTCTCGTCATCATCGAACTGCATGTACCACTTGGCCAGGCGCGTCTTGCCTGCCCGGTTCTGGATGAGGATGAATCGGATCATAGCGACCCCTGTCTGGACCCCAGAGGCCCGGGTCCCGCTGTAACAGGGCGGCTCCGGCTCTTTTATAAAGTCTTTTTTTTCTTTCTTTCTTTCTTTTTTTTTTTCGAGATAGGGTATCTCTGTGTAGCCCTGGCTGTCCTGGACTCACTCTGTAGACCAGGCTGGCCTCAAACTCAGAAATCTGCCTGCCTCTGACCCAAGTGCTGGGATTAAAGGCGTGTGCCACCACGGCCTGGCTGGTAAGTGAGTCTCTTAAGGCAAGGTAAGTGACTCCTAGGATCTGATATAGAGCAAATTTATCTCTGAAATTCTAGCCTCTTCCACACATGTTCACTCACGGCCCTCATATGGGGGTCTTACCATGTGATATCATCTACTATGGATCATGCACCACAATCTTGGGAACCCCTGCAAGCTTCAGAGCCCACATAATCTAATCGCGGAGGATGGGATAATCCCCACATTGTGGGCACATATCCCACACAGGCTACACTTCCAGCCAAGGCCAGAATGAAGTTTGTTATAGTGGTCACAGGAAGTCTATGCACCACAAAAAGGAAGCTTTCAGTGGCCATCAGCATCCCACACGCTCTTTAATCTCAATGCACTCACTGGAGCTATAATTACCCACCTGCCAAGGAAACCTGAGATGTAAACACACTTGGCGTTTGTGTGGTATAGAATCTTTAATAACAAAAGATGAGGCCTTCCTGGGAGCATCTGGAAGCCCAGTATATACTCCAGGAAAAAGTAAGATTAAATTCAAGCAGGTGCTTGAACAAGACCCCTGAGGAGGGACTCCTAAACACTGGAATTCGCATGTATAGGCCTGTAAACTCAAACTCCTCAGTAGCCACTGCTAGTGCCACACTTGGAGCCCTTGTGGTGATGGTGGGTGAGTGTATGACCCAGTCACATCACTTACTGTGTCAGTAAATTAACCCTGAACATTTCAGGTAAAGAACCCAACGGAAGGTTCCACCTAACCCATGTTGCCACCCATGACTCTCCAGCAGCTCCCTGCTCTAGAAGAGGTGACTGGGTGTAGGCAGACTCTGTTGCCTCAGTCTTGTTCTTAGGTTACCTGCAGTCCAGTGTTGCCAGTCCTCCAGAGAGAACCAAAGCACAGAGGAGGGATACCCAGTCAGAATCTGATTCTCACTCAGGAAACATCAACAAGAGTCAATGACCTGATGTCTAGATCCATGGGAGAAGCCCGTGAATATGCTGTAAGCTCTGGAAGACTCAGTCTGGGTACAGACAGGCTTGGAAGGTACCATAAGAGGCTCCAAAGTAGGAGGATCAACCAACCAGCTACAGCCTCTCTCTAGACTTGAATTACTATGAGGCAGTGGAAGTCACAGCTACTGAGGGATGCACTGAACATCTAACTCATTTTCCCTATCATCTGTGCAGCCACAAGAATACTAGGTGCCATGGTTGTTTCCCTCCAATGCCAGGTAGTGGCTGATGCCATATTCAATTCCTGGAAATGGATATCCGTGCATCTTACACTTCCCCTCTGTTGTACAGCCATTTCCTCCCAGGTGAAACAGTCCTTCCGGGAGACTCCTAAAGGAAATACAACATAATAAATGTAGGAAGCTCCTGAAGTATACAGGATGCTCAAAGTCCCTCCAAGGTTATACAACTGTAATAATCACTAGGGAGAAGAGTCTCTCTGACCATCTGAGTTACCTGCAGGTCCAGCAGGGAACTCCAGGGGCACAGCTTTTGAGTCATCAGCTGTGTTGGGTAGACTGTTCAATGATGCATCTGCCCTTGAGTCAGAAGTAACATAGTCCCAAAGTAACTAGGATAAACCCACTGGTCCAACGGACTCAGGCTCAGGTGGCATGTCTTCTCTGATTTGCCAGTGCCCTATCAAGGAGGAATAGAAGTTTGTTTGTGTCTTCCCAGGAAAAGTTCATGCCCAGGCTGGAGCATCACCTTCTTTTCATAATGCATGCCATGTATGCTAAGACCAGCCACTGAAAGAAGTGTGTTCCCACATCACACTGCACATTGCGCTTCAACAGCTGAGACTTTCTACTTTGCTTCTCAGGGTGTCCACAGAACATCCTCAACACCACCGAGCACTCAGACACGCAGACTCGTGGACCCTAATAGACCTAATAATACACGAGACCTAGTGCTTTAGCGAGATCTCCGGGGAATCCTCACTGTAGCTTGAGGAACAGAGACTTAACGAAGTCTGCAATGCTAAGAGCAGTATATTGGTGTCTAATTTTAATGTTATTGATCAGAATCCTTCAGGAAAACTAGACAGATGAAAGCTAAGACTTTAAGATCAAGACATAAAGGCCCAAGTGCACAGCGGAGAAGAATTACCCAGAAGCTCTCGGGTCAGAGCCGCTTTCATAGACTGATGTGTCCCTGTTAGAAATATTCAAACTCTTTCATGTGACTAAGAGCCTGAAAATGAGGGTCAGGGCCCAGAACTGACTGTAAGATAGAATGGGATGGAATAGTGAGATCAAAGAACTATTCTGGAACCGACACCTTTCACATTCCTAGGAGTGTAAAAATCCTAGGCTCAGAAGGATGAAACAGAAACTGGAAGCCAGTGATGTGGCTCAGCTGGTAGAGTGTTTGCTTATCATGTACAAGGTCTCAGGTTCAGCCCCCAATACCCCACACACTGGGTGTCGTTTGTCATTTTAAATCATGACTCTCTAGGGGTGTGGAAGGGTGCCATCTTTTTTTTGTTTGTTTGTTTTTCGAGACAGGGTTTCTCTGTGTAGCCCTGGCTGTCCTGGAACTCACTCTGTAGACCAGGCTGGCCTCAAACTCAGAAATCCACCTGCCTCTCATCTTTTGGTTTTATCTATGATTCCAAAGTCAGAAACGACAGCAGGCATCTTTGCAGATAACTTCCGGTTTCTGAAGAGAGCTCCGATCATATCCACATTCTTTGTCTAAATTTAAAGTGAGCATCATTCACAGATGTTTCCATTTTTAAGTGGCAAACCTATTCAAAGTTAAATGACTTCTATTTAACTCAATGGTTAGTGAAAAATGTCCTGGCCAACAGAGGAGATAACCTGCTGCGGTTTGTAAAATTGGGTTTCTGTTACTAAGTGACAAAAGTATCACAAACAGGTTCTGAGACCCTTCTCAGCCAGGTCTGGCTTGCTCTGGGAGACGGATGGCTTGCTTTTCTATATTGAAGCACATGCCAGTATACAGTAGTTTGCAAGCTCAAGATCAGCCTGAGTTTCAAAGAGGGTAGCCTAGTGAGACTCCCTTAAAGTAAGATAAAAAGAAAAGAAAAGAGGAAGAAAGAAGAAAAGAAAGAAGACGAAAGCATAATCAAATGGTCCAGCATTTATCTGACATGTATGATACCTGGAGTTCAAGCCCTAGAACTGGAAAAAAGAAATTAGAGCCTCAGACTCACTTTCAAGTGATTATAACAGGAAAAGGCTATGAGCTGGACCAATGACTGGTCTGCAATCAACTGGCTATGTCTGTGTAGTAAAGTGCCATATGGGTACATGGAAAGGCTACCACATGAGGGCCAGTGCCATGCTACCACAAGTGTAAGAGGCTATAGAGAGTCACATGCCTAATTTTTTGTATGACCCCACCTGGCCCCTGCTCTGCCTCCTTGAGTTAATTTCATGTCCGGATCCTGTCCACACTGTGAACTGACTTTACAATCAACCTTCATTTTTACAGGGAGTAGACAGACTTTCTATTGCTTCTAAAAAAACAAGTCAGTCATCATTCAATTAAGTATTAGTCCTAGCTGGGCAGTGGTGGCGCACGCCTTTAACCCCAGCACTTGGGAGGCAGAGGCAGGTGGATTTCTGAGTTCGAGGCCAGCCTGGTCTACAGAGTGAGTTCCAGGACAGCCAGGGCTACATAGAGAAACCTCATCTTGAAAAAAAACAAAAACAAAAACAAAGAACAAAAACAAAGAACAAAAAACAAACAAACAAACAAGAAGCTTCTTTAAAAAGAAAAGTATTAGTCCTAAATATCAGGGATGCATTACATTCCAGGGCTAGAAAGGAACAAATCACATTGAATTCCTTGCTCGGGCACTTCCATTCCAGGAGGGTGGGGTAGGGAGAGTGAGTATCCTCGGAATTTCTTTGTTCTATTCATTGAAGCCTGTGACCATGCCTGCTCACACAGCAAAAGAACTCCGAGCATTTGATAAACCCAAGAGCCATGAAGTGAGACACATCATAGCTTACCTGGTGGCTCAGTGAAGTTACCACAGTCCTTATGAAGAGAGACAGGAGGACACTGTGCCCAGAAGAGGCAAGGCAACTGTGTTTGAGGACCAGGCCATACACTGCTGAAGGTTGGCAAAGAGGAGGGAAGACTCTTGTATGGCCTCCAGAAGGA
>JADRCD010188498.1:0-43671 GCA_019843815.1 Montemys delectorum | reverse complement strand
TTTTTTTTAATTTAATTTTATAGAAAGAAGAACAAGCAGGTTAATAGGTTCTAAGAGCTAGCTGAGAACAGTTGAGATAAGGCCCGAGTTATTACTGTAAATAAGTGTAAGTCCCCGTCTTGTTACTTGGAAGACAAACTAGGGTCATTCCTACTTCTGATTAAATCTCTATCTCTATGCCCTAACCTGTAACCTTTACAAATGGTTCTGTACTGTCTGTTCTAAGAAATGACAACCACACCTTCAGGAGGTTGTTACCCACCTGTCATGCTTATGTTCTGCTTCTGTAACCCTGGCTATTTGTCTGCCAGGTCCATTTGGAAACCCTCTACTCTTGAACTATAAAATAAAAACACTAATCTTCTCCATATTCAAGGCTGATCTCTTGAACCCCACTTCAGACAGACAACCCATGTACCCGAATAAAAAAACTGGCCTTAATTTTGTGATCTTTGTCCTTGTATCTGTGGGATCAACACTGGCTGTAGGTGGTAAACAGTCAGATGTGGCAACAGACGTATCATTCTTTGTATTGCTGCTAGGATGTCCTTGAAAAATCTTGCTTTTACTATAACATTTTTACATTCAAAACCCTAGTTAGGAAGAAGTTTAAATTACATATAACACCACAATCCACCTTATACATTGACACTATTTTTAAATTTTTATTTGTTTGTTTATTTATTTATTTTGGTTTTTCGAGACAGGGTTTCTCTGTGTAGCCCTGGATGTCCTGGAACTCACTCTGTAGACCAGGCTGGCCTCAAACTCAGAAATCGACCTGCCTCTGCCTCCCAAGTGCTGGGATTCAAGGCGTGCGCCACCACTGCCCAGCTAAAATGTATTTATTTTTATGTTACGTGTATGAGTGTTCTGTCTGCATATATATGTGTATACTGTGTCTGTGCTTGGTGCCCACGGAAGACAGAAGGGGATGTTGGTCTCCTGGCATGGTAGATGATTGTAAGTCACTCTGTGGGTGCTGGAAATCCAATCTGGCTCCCTTGCAGACGCAGAAACTGTTTGTTTTGTTTTAAGATTTATTTATTTTATATATGAGAACACTGTCGGTACTCATACCTGAAGAATGTATCAGATTCCATTACAGACGGTTGTGAACCACCATGTGGTTGCTGGGAATTGAACTCAGGACTTCTAGAAGAACAGTCAGTGCTCTTAACCACTGAGGAATCCCTCCAGCCCTCAGCAAGTGTTCTTAAGCCATCTCTCTAGCCCCCACCTTACACATTCAGCATCAGTATCAATTGCCTCATTGTTTCCTGCCTACAACAAAACCTTTTTTGCTTGTTTGAAACACCTTTTCTATCTTATCTGCTTGTTTTGTACCTATCTATCTTTTCGGATATCCTTACCAGCTGGGCCAACCAGGAGGTGGAGGCAGAAGGATCAGAAATTCAAGGTCATCACTGGATACACAGTGAGTCCACACTGGGCCACCTGAGACCCAGTCTCCACTGGGTTGATGCACTTGTGTCCTGACAGTGAGAACAAACCCTCCTGGGACTTGCCTCCACAGGAGTTCCTGCATCACACACTTCCCTGGACTTTTTTCTTCACTGTCTTGTTTACTGACATAACTATCTGGCAGCTAGATATTAGTGTCTTCAAGGCAGATACTCATTCACAGTTATAACCCAAGAAAAAGCCACACAAAGACAACTCAGGGAGGGTAGAGAAGAAATTAAACACCAAAAATGTCCTGCATAAACTCTGCAGTGGCGGACTGAAGATGCCCATGGAATGAGATGACTAGGAGTGGCCTCTTGAGATTTCAAATTGCATAAATGATGCAATTAAACACAAAGCTTACACTTTGATTTCTTGCTAACAATTCAACATATGGAAATTCAGATCAACTCATAAAAATGTAAGGTTAGCTTATCTCCCCAGATAATTTCCAAATACTTGAAAGAGGGGGAAATGTTATAAGCAAAATTTCTACTATTAAAATAGCATTTTGCTGGGGCTGGAGAGATGGCTCAGTGGCTGAGAGCACCGACTGCTCTTCCAGAGGTCCTGAGTTCAATTCCCAGCAACCACATAGTGGCTCACAACAATCTGTAATGAGATCTGATGCCTTCTTCTGGTGTGTCTGAAAAGAGCAATGGTGTACTCGTACACATAAAGTAAATGAATGTATCTTTAAAAAAATAGCATCTTGGCTTTTTCCTGAATTATTATTATTTTGTACATTGAGACTCTTTTTGTTTCTACCTTTTCTTCTTTCTCTTCTTCTTCTCCTCCTCTTTCTCTTCCTCTCCTTCCTCTTTCTCCTCTTTCTCTTCTTTTTTGTTTTTTTGGGCAGGCTTTTTCTGTGTATCAGAGCCATGGCTGTCCTGGACTCAGTTTGTAGACCAGGCTGGCCTCAAACTCACATAGATCTACCCACCTCTGCCTCCCAAGTGCTTAGTGGCATGTACCACCATGCCCTGCTTGTTCCTGTCATTTTTAAAGTACTCCATTTTAATAATAAGGCAGGTATGCTACTATCTAAAACTCTGTATTTTAGACTAAATAGTACAAGTAAAATACTTTATAAAAAAGAATTTCATGGGTTATAATTATTATTTGTTATACAAGAGAACAACAGTAGGTACACTTTGGAGTGACTGAAATATTTGAAAGTCCAGAAGTATAAGCTTATACTAATGGTGTTTTAGCAATATATGTAAATGTCAGGAAAACTGATGTTGCAAGCAAGACAGACAAGGAACAGAAGGCACAATAATGACAGATGACAGAAAAAAAGCAAAATTAATCAACTTCTACTGGGCTTCCCTCTTCCATCACAAATAATTTTCCTCAAATTGGAAGGTAAGACCTGCACCGTGAGGAGGGGAATTAGGTTCAAATTACCAAGGATGAGAGAACACCTAGAGCTCTGGAAAAATTTTACCTGTCTGCTTTGCTTAAAGAACTTGAAATGGCTGGGCGGTGGTGGTGCACGCCTTTAATCCCAGCACTTGGGAGACAGAGGCAGGTGGATTTCTGAATTTGAGGCTAGCCTGGTCGACAGAGTGAGTTCCAGGACAGCCAGGGCTACACAGAGACACCCTGTCTCGAAAAAAACAAAAAAATAAACTTGAAATGGCTTGGTGGTGGTGGTGGTGGTGGTGGTGGTGGTGGTGGTGGTGGTGGTGATGGTGGTGGTGGTGATGGTGGTGGTGGTGGTGGTGGTGGTGGTGGTGGTGGTGGTGGTGGTACACACCTTTAATCCCAGCTCTAGGGAGGCAGAGGCAGGCGGATCTCTGAGTTCAAGAACAGACAGGGCTACATAGAGAAACTCTGTCTCAAAACAAAAGTAAAACCAAAACAAACAAACAAAAGAGCACTTGATAAGAGCTGAGGGGATCAGCAGTGAATAAGAGGAGAGGGGGCCAGCAGTTGATAAGAGCTGGAGGGACCAGATGACTGAAAGGGACAAATGCCTTCATTTTCTAAAAAAGAAAAAACAATCAAGCCACTTTTTCTTGGCAAAATTCTGGAACAGATCATTAGATGGATGGCTTGAGTATTTAGGATGAAAACAGGGTGGGCGGCATGAGCTGGGTAAGGGGGACTGAACTATGCTCTTGACTGGGATGGAAGTTAGTGGGAGACAGCAAACACGCGACTCTTGATCTGATATCCTCAACATCACAGAAAAAGCCTAAAATAATAATAATGAAATAGGAGGCCAATGGGCTGGCTCAGCAGGTAAAGTGCCTACTACTAAACCTGACCTGAGTTCCATTCTGAGGACCAACCTGGTGGAAGGGGAGAACCGGTTCCTGCCAGTTGTCCTCTGTTAACTGTAGTATGTCGTGGACACAAAAACACCATCAATTTGAAAAATACAATTAGAAGATTAAAAAAAGCAAACAAAAATTATATAAAACAAACCTATAGCCAACCTGGGGGCAGGTGTGTGTGTGTATGTGTAGATGCAAAGCTTTTGTGTTAAGATCTCTTCTCTTACATAATATGGTGCTTGACGTCTTGTCTAGAGCAATAAGACAGAAAAAAATAAAAGGAATACAAACAGGAAAGGAACAAGTCAAACAATCTCCTGCCTACATTTAAGAGACCCCACAGATTCCACCAGAAAACTTTTAGAATTGAAAACATTTTCAGCAAACAATCAGGATACAAAATTAGTACACGCCACCAGTGGTGGCACACCCAGCACTTGGGAGGCAGAGGCAGGCACATTTCTGAGTTCGAGGCCAGTCTGGTCTACAGAGTGAGTTCCAGGACAGCTAGGGCTACACAGAGAAACCCTGCCTCCAAAAACTACAAAAACAAAAACAAAATCCAAAAAACAAAAAACAAAAAAATCAGCACACACGAATTGGTAACCTCTCCATATTCCAACACAAACATGCTGAGAGAGAAGTCTTGAAAACAGTTCTATTCATGAAATCTTAAAGAAATAACCTGGGGGCTAAACTGATGATGTTCAGTAATATGACTGCTGCGCAAGGCAGACGATGTATGTTCACATACCCTCACATATGTAAAGCTAGATGCTTGGGTGTATCCCTGTGTTCTCAGTGCTGTGAGGCACAGGAGAATCCTAGGACATGCTGGCCAGCTGGGACAGCCAGATCAACAGTACAAAGTAATTGAGGAAGACACCCAATATGGACCTCTGGCCTCACCATGCATGTGCATATACATACATGTACATGCAAGACTAAAATGAAGAGGGCCAGGTGTGATGTCTCATGCCTTTAACCCCAGCACTTGGGAGGCAAAGGCAGATGGATCTCTGTGAGTTCAAGGGCAGCCTAGTCTACCTAGAGAGTTCCAGGCCAGCCAGGGTTAAACAGTGAGACTGTGCTTCAAACTGGGCATACATTCCACAATGGATTGAAGTTGTTCTGGGAAACAGGAAATATCTTACAACTTTGTCCTACCCCATGTGCCACTCCAAATGACATCTATCCTCCTCTCTGCCACATAGCACCACGTGGCACCCCTCGAACCAGGAGGGCCTAACAACTTTACCTTTCAACCGAGTATTGCTTTGGCAGAAATTCACTTTTTTTTTTTAAACTGGGCAGTAGTCAGTGCAAAGACTCATAACTGGTCAAAGGGTTGAGAATATGTCACCACTGAGTGCTCAGCCCTAAACAGGACATCTGATTAACTCCCTCATCAGACTTAGGGAACATTAGAAAGAAATGGAAGAGCCAGAAGATGGGGGAAGTGCTATGAAGGACTGTCTTGTAGACACAGTGTGGCCATTCATTTATACATTAGAGCAGCTGTGGTTTCCTGCACCACATCTGCACAAGGCGAAGCCTGATAAAATTCCAGCATGGATGAAAAGGGGAACATGTGGTCTCACCACTAGCTGAAGAGCCATTGACAGTTGATGGCTGCTGATGGAGGGATAATCTTTTTTCCTTTCAGGGTATGGCCACTGGTATGTTGTTAATATTCCAGAAGATGGGCCCACACCTATGTGGATAAGGGTACCACACATTGGACTTCGTGGGTTTAAAATTTTTAATTCAATTTAAATAAATTTTTTAAAAGGCTTTTTTAAAAAAAGATTTATTTATTTATTATATATGAGTACATTGTAGCTGTCTTCACAGAAGAGGGCATCAGATCTCATTATGAATGGTTGTGAGCCACCATGTGGTTGCTGGGAATTGAACTCAGGACCTTTGGAAGAGTAGTCAGTGCTCTTAACCGCTGAGCCATCTCTCCAGCCCTTAAATAAAATTTTAATTTAAAATAATTTGATTATTTTAATTTAAAATATTTTGATTATTTTTTCTCTCCCCCAACTCTTCCCAGATTCTTCCCAAAACCCTTTATATGCTCAGCGCCTTCTCTCAATAAATAAAAACAAGAGGACCTGAAATTGGGGGAGAATCTGTTGGGGGAAGGTCCAGGGTTGCTAAAGGTAGGGGCATGAGGGGTACATATGACCAAAATACACTGCATGTATGAAATTATCAAAAAATATTTTAGCTGGGCAGTGGCGGCACACGCCTTTAATCCCAGCACTTGGGAGGCAGAGGCAGGCGGATTTCTGAGTTCGAGGCCAGCCTGGTCTACAGAGTGAGTTCTAGGACATCCAGGGCTATACAGAGAAACCTTGTCTCAAAAAAACCAAAAAAAAAAAAAAAAAAAAAAAAAACCCAAACCAAACAACAACAACAAAACAACAACAACAACAAAAATCATTTTAGAAATTCCAATTCCATTCATTACAGAAATAGAAAACAAAACCTCAAAATTCATATTGAAGCACAACATACATACCCCAAGTAGACAACAATCCTGAGCAAAATTCATCAAAGACCAAAAACAATGTTGGAGGCACTGCTGCATGTGACTCAACAAGCAGACAACCAAGCCACAGTAACAAGAAAAGGCATGGAAATGTGACCCCATAACCCCAAGGGAAGGAGGTTCTAAGAGGACCATGGTGGTGTAGGGCCACCTAATATGTTTCAGGAGTCCTGCCTAGCCCAGGAATGCTGTAAACATTACATCCAGGAACAGGAAGGCCATGGGAGAGTGGCTAGGTGGCCCAGGATGGATCTGGGTCTGATATTTGATGCCTTCTAGAGCCTGGATGAAATTGCCCCAGCAGGCAATCCTGAACTAGACTTCAGTGAGGAAGTTAGTCCCTCCTTGGAACCAGACAGCTTAGCAACGGGTGACAAAGCCTGTTCAGAAGATGTACACGATGTCAGAGATGATGGTGTACAGTCCCTTCTTGGAATGAGAAAGCGGTTTGAAAGGAATATAAACACTTCTTTCAGAACCCTAAATGAAAACATGTGTGTTTTCAAAACACAGCGGAAGCAAAGGCAGGCTCTGCATTCCAAGTACTCTCTGCTGACCTGGGCTTTGTTTCAACAGTGGTAGACAGAGGTGTGGGAAGCTAAGGAATAAGAACAAAAGCTCACTATTATAATTCACAAGCAAAAGAAGACTTTAAGTTAGAACGGTTCACCAAACCAAGCCTCACAAAGCTAAAACTGTGGACTGGCAAGGTGCTTCAGTAGGTAAAGGTGCTTGCTGTCCAGCTTGATAACCTATCACCTATATGGTAGGTACTCCTGCAAGTTGTTCTCTGATCAGTGCGTGTGTGTGTGTGTGTGTGTGTGTGTGTGTGTGTGTGTAATAAATAAATAAATATAAATATAAAACTAAAACTGGAGCTGAAGATGTAGTTCAGGATAAGGTACTTGCCTAGCATGCCCCAAACCCTGGGTTCAATCCCCTATATGCCAGACACATGCCTTTAATCCCAGCACTGGGGAGGCAGAGGCAGGGGACCTCTGTGAGTTTGAGGCCAGCCTGGTCTACTTGCTTTGTAGCAAGTTCCAGGTCAGCCAAGGCTACATAGTAAGACCCAGTCTCAAAACAAACCAACAGTAGTGGGGCTGGAGAGATGGCTCAGTGGGTAAGAGCACTGATTGCTCTTGCAAAGGTCCTGAGTTCAATTCTCAGCAACCACAAGGTGGCTCACAACCATCTGTAATGGGATCTGATGCCCTCTTCTGGTGTGTCTGAAGACAGCTACAGTGTACTTATATATATAAATATGCATATTATATTTATATACATAAATATATATATTGTCCTTTTCTGCCTCTACTGTCTTTCCAACTTCCCTTCTCATGTCCTACATAAACTCTAGTCTATCTATTCTACACTATACCCATCTTATGGTTGGTACCTTAGTGGGAAGGGATGCCTCAGCATGGGCCCACAGAGGCAGCCCCCCATTTTTTTTGTTGTTGTTATAAAACACACACTTGGGTTGTTGCGAAGTGACTTTACCCAGTAAGCCATCTGACTGCCCTCCCCCACTTTTGTAAGGTACTTAAATAATGCATTTTGTTTGTTTTGTTTTGTTTTGTTTTGTTTTGTTTTGAGACAGGGTTTCTTTGTACACAGAGAATAGACAGAGACAGCCTTACCTGTCCTGGAACTTGCTCTGTAGACCAGGTTGGCCTCCTGCCTCTGCCTTCCTAGTGCTGGGATTAAAAGTGTGTGCCACCACCTTTAATATATAAAATACAAAATATAAAATTAAAAAAAAAAGACTTTGAATCCAGGTAACCTGCTTGGGTGGATAATGCTTCCCCTAGAAGATATGGTTTATTAAATGAAAATCTTGGTGTTAAGGATGGGACATCTCGCCTATAAGTACCTGGTTAGGAAGGCCTCATAGACTCCCAGAATAACACAGGCTGTTGCCATTTTTCTTGGTTGCTCTTACAGGGTTCCCTTGGTTGTGATAATACACCATGACCATAAGCATTTTGGGGAAGAAAGGGTTTATTTTACTTAAACTTCTAGATTAGTCTACAGTCCCAGAACCATTCTTGTCTACATAGTAAATTCAAAGCTAGAATGGGCTCCATGAAACCATGTCTCAAACCAGACATAACAAACCCGGGTGGTGTTGGCGCACACATTTGCTCCCTACATTTGACAGCCAGGAGCAGAAAGGCCAGCTTGACCCACAGAGTGAATTCAAGGACGGCAGGCACGACACAGAGAAACCTTGCATGGAAAAACCCAAAGCAAAGCAAAACAACAACAAACGCACAAATGAAAAGAAACAAAAACTCCACACAGTCCCAAACCAGAAGCTTTGGTCCAAAGAGATAGTTTGTCAAGTATAAGTTCTTGATGAACAAATTTGATGTCTGAAGTGTTTGATTGCTGGGGCCTCCAAACACAGATGGCACACATCTATAATCTTAGCAGTCTTAGCAGGAAGAGTGAGGCAGAGATAGGAGCATTGGCCAGAAGCTCTGGGGCAGCTAATCTGAAGTAAGCACCGAAACGGGAGAGACTCTTTCTCTCCTAATAGGCTGGAAGTTTTCTTCCAACCTCCACATGTAAATTGTAGCACACACAGGCACACTCACAGACACACAGGCAATGATAATATAAACTAAACTGAAACAAATGAACAAGCCAATGTTCAAAAGCCAATACTTGCTCTAAAACTTCTCTAGACTCACTTCTACTTCCTCCATCTGTCAAAAAAACAAACAGTAGGTAATAATAGTTAGAAAAATGAGTGGGTAGCTTGGACTGTGACACAGCCTTGTTTGTTTTCATAAGTTATTTTTTATCTTATTTTGAAGATTTTGATTTTATTTTTTTAAAAGATTTATTTATTATATCTAAGTACACTGTAGCTGACTTCAGACAGACCAGAAGAGGGCATCAGATCTCATTACAGGTGGTTGTGAGTCACCATGTGGTTGTGGGATTTGAACTCAGGACCTTTGGAAGGGCAGTCAGTGCTCTTACCCGCTGAGCCATCTCCCTAGCCCTTAATTTTATTTTTATTTTACATGTATGGTTGTTTTTCCTACATGTATATGAATGTACAATGTGTGTGCAGTGCCCATGCAGACCAAAAGAGGGCATGAGATCACCTAGAACTGGAGTTATGGACAGCCATGTGGGTGCTAAGAACTGAACCTGGGTCCTCTTGAAGAGCAGCCACTGCTCTTAATCACTGTACCACCTCTTTGGCCCCCTTTGGTCAGTATTTAATTAGAACTACAGAGAAAGAAATTAAAAGGACAACTTATCAAGACTCTGTCTCAAAATAAGAAGTAACAATAGGACTGTTATGTGGTTATATGGCTTAGTAGTATTTTTCTAGTGTCTTAGTCAGAGTTTGTATCCCTGCACAAAACATCATGGCCAAGAAGCAAGTTGGGGAAGGAAGGGTTTATTCAACTTATACTTCCACATTGCTGTTCATCATCCAAGGAAGTCAGGACAGGAACTCACACAGGGCAGGAACTTGGAGGCAGGAGCTAATGCAGAGGCCATGGAGGGGTGCTGCTTACTGGCTTGCTTCCCCTGGCTTGCTCAGCTAGCTAGCTTTCTTTCTTTCTTTCTTTCTTTCTTTCTTTCTTTCTTTCTTTCTTTCTTTCTTTCTTTCTTCCTTCCTTCCTTCCTTCCTTTCTTCCTTTCTTCCTTTCTTCCTTTCTTCCTTTTCTTTTCTTTTCTTTTTTTTTGGTTTTTCGACACAGGGTTTCTCTGTATAGCCCTGGGCTGTCCTGGAACTCACTCTGTAGACCAGGCTGGCCTTGACCTCAGAAATCTGCCTGCCTTGGCCTCCCAAGTGCTGGGATTAAAGGCATGAGCCACCACTGCCTGGCTTCAGCTTGCTTTCTTATAGAACCCAGGACTACCAGCCCAGGGATGGCATCCCCCACAATGGGCTGCCCCACCCCCTATCACTAATTGAGAAAATTTACAGCTGGATCTCATGGAGGCATTCCTCAAGGGAGGCTCTTTTCTCTGTAATAAGTCCAACTTGTGTCAAACTGATATACAACCAGGCAGTACACCTAGCATATAAAAGACTCTGGGCTTGCTCAACCCTCAATATTGTGATAAACAAATAAATATGTGCCTAAGTATGCTATAAGGAGGCTTGATTCTTTTCCCCTTCTAAAATTTAAAATAATACCAGGGCTGGAGAGATGGCTCAGTGGTTAAGAGCCCTGGTTACTTTTTTAGGAGACCTGGGTTTCAATTTCCAGTATTGATATGGCAGCTCACAACTGCCTGTAACTCCAGTTCCAGGGGTCTGACACCTTCATACATACATGCAGGCAAAACACCAATGCACATAAAATAAAATAATTTAAAAAATACCTACTGTAGATCCCAGCACTTGGGAGGCAGAGGCAGGTGGATTTCTGAGTTCGAGGCTAGCCTGGTCTACAGAGTGAATTCCAGGACAGTCAGGGGTAAAAGAGAAATCCTGTCACGAAAAACAAAACAAAACAAAACAAAACAAAAAAAGAAGAAAAAGAAACTCTGTTTCCTGATCTGCTAGCATGTAATGAGTTGTACTACAAGTTCCAAATATCGTGATTGAGTCATCAGGTACCACACCTTCCCCGCCATGATACTCTGTATCTCCTGAATCCGAGCCAAAATACATCTCTTTACATTGTTTCTGTCACTGAGAATAGTAACTAATACACTTACCATAAAGCCCTGGATATGGTCCAAACACAACATATACAAGCAAAGAATCCCAAGAGATAAGATAGCATACAGTGTTTATTCCCAGACAATGACTCCTTGAACAAAGGAATCCTGGAGACTTTATTTGACCAGCCCACACAGATTCATATATGGAGGGCATATTCCTGGGTTACTTAGTTTAAATCAAGAAGAGAAGATGGGCCAGGCGGTGGTGGCACACACCTTTAATCCCAGCACTCGGGAGGCAGAGGCAGGTGGATTTGGGAGGCCAGCCTGGTCTACAGAGTGTGTTGCAGGACAGCCAATAAATAAATAAATAAATAAATAAATAAATAAATGTACAAAAGGCTCTCATTTAAAGGGAAAATGAATGATCTTGGCCCAGGAACATAGATTTGGATCTCCCCAAATAGCATGGTCCACTGTGGAAGCAGTTTCATGAACCTGCTTTTTATAATAGAACAAAATAAGTAGTAAATCAAGGATTTAAAAATTGCATTGCTGGAAACCGGGCAGTGGTGGAGCTCACCTTTAATCCCAGCACTTGGGAGGCAGAGGCAGGTGGATTTCTGAGTTCGAGGCCAGCCTGGTCTACAGAGTGAGTTCCAGGACAGCCAGGGCTATACATAGAAACCCTGTCTCAAAAAAACAAAACAAAACAATCATCATCATCATCATCATCATCATAAAATAAAAAAAATGCATTGGTGGAAAAGTGAGAAAGCTATAGGTCTCTGATAGCTTGTTTAGTCCCTTGGTGGAGATAGGGTTCTGCGAAGTTTTTATCAGTTTAGGGAGATGTTAGGTGTGACACAGGTGGTGGGCAATGAAAAGCTCCTTAGGGGGTGCTAAAGACAGCCCAAGATAGGTTCTAGACCTGCAACATTCCAAACTCTCCAGGCATTGAGTTTTTAGTTAGTCAATCAGGCTTTGTAGACACAGCTTCTTTTCAGGAATTCTCCCTCACAATAGACCGAGTATTTCAGAGTCTATCTAATCCCCCAGTGAACTGGTCTCTGAAGGAAGTTTTATTTTGTATGCAGATTTAGGTTGTATCTAATGCCCAACGAGATTATGTCTTATTGATAGTTTAATTTCTACATAAGGATGTTTTAGAGCTAGTTCCTTTCTGAAAGGACCTTCCACATGCTTGAGCTTCCCTTTGGGGCAGCTTTGACTGTGGTTTATGGTGGCAGTGCAGGGCCATTGAGACAATCTCTCTGTATAACCTTGGCTGACCTGTTTCTCTGTAGATTAGTCTAGCCTCAGAGTCACAAGAGATCCACCTGCCTCTGTCTCCCTCTGCTGGGATGAAAGATATGCACTACCACACCTGGCTTATTGTTGTTTTTCTTTCTTTTTCTTTCTTTTCTTTTTTCCCCAGACAGGGTTTCTGTGTAGCCCTGGCTGTCCTGGAACTCACTCTGTAGACCAGGCTGGCCTCGAACTCAGAAATCCTCCTGCCTCTGCCTCCCAAGTGCTGTGATTAAAGGCGTGCGCCACCACCGCCCGGTTTATTGTTTTTCAGGTAGGGTCTGGAACTATCTAGTTCAGGATCTGAGAGAAGCAGCTGTTTGCTCTAGTCTCTCAAGTGTTGGGGGTTCAGGCAGGAGTCCCCAATGCCCTACTTGACACCAGCAGTTTTATACTATCATAGTCACTTTAGGACAAAATCCTACCCTACTATACAAGAATTTTTTTGATATAAAAATCCTTTTTAGTTGTCCTCACAAAAAGTAGTCAGATGTGGTGTTGCAAAGTTTCAAACTCAACATTTGGAAGGCAGAAGCATGCAGATCTCTGTGCATTTTGGACAGCCTGGTCTACATGTTCCAGGCCAGCCAGAGTCACATGGTAAGACCCTGTCTCCAAGCAACTAGAGAAAATATTGTCATAACCTGTTTTGCATTTCTCACTACTTATTGATTTCTGTTTTGTTTTATATAGTTTGAAACAATTTTTTTCACCAGGACCATGATCGTTGTGTTTGAGCTACAAAGCTTCTGTCAAAAGAAACTCTCTCATTACAAACAACACAAGGAAACAGTAAGCTGTTTTCTATTTCTATTTATTTATTTATTTATTTATTTATTTATTTATGAGACAGGGTTTCTCTGTATAGCCCTGGCTGTCCTGGAACTCACTCTGTAGACTAGGCTGGCCTCGAACTCAGAAATCTGCCTGCCTCTGTCTTGCCTCTGCCTCCCAAATGCTGGGATTAAAGGCTGGGATAAAAGGCTGGGATTAAACCACTGCTCGGCTCAAAATGCATTTTGATATTGATGAGAATAGAAGGTAGACATTGATCAGCAAGGCTGTTCTAGGTAAAAGGCGTTTCTCTCTTGGCTAAAAACTGACATACCCATAGCCTTTTCTTCCCCAGACACCAGAGATGCTAGAAGTGCCTAAGCCAAAAGTCTCTCTGAATTCACCACAGCCAGAGGCTAGAGATGCCAGGAATGGGTTTAGTTTTCTCTTATCTCCTTTCCCTAAAAGACCACTCTTCACTGAAAACAATGAGGATGTGATCAAGCCCATGAAGAAGGAAAACTGGAGTGCTCGTCCCTCCTTCCCTGCCCCTGCCTACTGAGGCCTAGTTAACTCTAGGGCAGTGAGGCTAAATGGTATTCCTCTGCCAGAGACCCCCTGTCCTGCTCCACAGGATTTCTGCCTTCTTTCTCTCCCTTAAGGCCCATATGATAAGCTCCTTTTCTAAAACTCACCTTCTGTGGTCTGTAGAGTTCATTCTTTGAATTCATGAGACAATTACCTGGAAGCCCTGGCTTAGGTTGGCTCTGGTGGCCATTGAGTTTCTGGGTGCTAGTCTCTCAAGATAAGCACAACAGAGCCAAGAAAGGCTCTGCTGTTCTCTTAGGTACCCCCATTCCCTGGTCAATATCCCAAAGAAGTAAGTCTTGCAAATAGGCTTCTTTTATTCTAACCTTAATTACTAATAATAACTTTCAGGCCTGAAATTATACTATACATAACGAAACTGTGCTAGTTTTTTTCATTGTCCTGATAAAATATCTGACCAAAGCTACTTAGAAATTGTTTACTTTGGCTCAGGGTTCAGGCCATCATTTCAGGGAAGGCAGAGCAGTGGGGATGTGAAGTGGCTGGTTACATTCTGTCTGCAGTCAGAGAGCTGAGAGAGATGGAGTGCTACTGCTCTCGCTCTCTCTCTCTCTCTCTCTCTCTCTCTCTCTCTCTCTCTCTCTCTCTCGTTCCTGGATTCCTGCCTACAGAATGGTTCCACTCACACTTAGGCTGGGTTATCCCTCTTCAGTTAAATGTTTTTAGAAATACCCTCATAGGAACGTCCAAAGTGTTTCCATGTTGACTATAAATCCAGTCAAGTTGGCAATGAAGATTAGGCATCAAAGATTTATATATTTGAGACAGGATCTTACTAGAAGCCTCGGCAGGCCTGAACCTCTCAATGAAGACCAGGTAGGCCTTGAACTCACAGAGTACCACCTGCCTTTGCCTTCTGAATGCTGGGATTAAAGGTATAGAATAATAGGTTTGTACGGGTTTTTAAAGATTTATTTTAGTACCTATTTATGTGTATGTGTGTGTGCCTGAGAGCATGCATGTGCACCACATGTACGCAGAAGCCCATAGAGTTGAGTGGAAGAATCAGATCCTTTGGAACTGAAGTTATGGTTGGTGTGAGTCACCATGTGTTGGGAATCTAACCTCCGTCATCTGTAAGAGTAGTAAGTGATCTTTTGCACCATTTCCCCAGTCCCTGAAAATGCTGTTTTAAACTATGTGTATACATGTGCAGATGAACACAGGTGCCCTTGAAGGTCAGAGGTGTCAGATTCCTCTGGAGCTGGAAACAGTTGTAACCCAATATATGCAAGGGCAGGAAGTACTTATAACTTGCTAAGTCATCTTTCCTTACACAGGTTTTAAAATGGTCCTGAAAGGGTTAAAGCGGTTATATGGTTCAAAAACCATGGGTTTAGTCTTGTCTGACTAAAGACAAGAGCAGAGAGCAGAGAAGGATGCGGAGAGAGGCACTGCAGGTGATTAGATATTTTTGTAGTTAAGCCATTTCCTCCTGTTGTGATATGACCACCACCCTGATGAAGCAGCAGCAGCTGTGGTGATGACAGAAAACCTTGGCCTGCAGTCCTTCCACCAAAACATCAGGGGAAAAGCTCAATAGTTAAGTCTGTGTTGATGGCAATGGGTGGAGGGCCAACATTCTCTTGGAGAATGAGGGGGAGGTTCACTTGAGATTTCTGCCACTACGCCCCAGGTATACCAATTCTGAGCTAGCTAGGATCTTGGGTGTGTGTGTCACAGAGAATAATAGGAAGGATGATAATGTAGTCGCTCTGGAATCACCTATGTTCCTCTAAGTGACCTCAATAAACTGATGAGGTCACCAAGATGGACTTGGATGGAACCCTTTCTTTGGTCCGTCAACATCTTATCTGAGGGGAAAAGACATAGCTTTTTTTTCCGCTAGAAACTTCTCACAATAAAGCTTAGCTGAACTCACACACAGCTGGGCCTGTAGGAGTCGTAGTTTGAGTGGGCAGAGTCACGCACGTGAAGCATGCTGAAGGCTCAGAACACTCAGATGTTTGTCATCTGACACATATACCTGTGACACATAAAGCACACATGGTTGGCTGTTAGGATGCCAAATGCCACCCTATCCTAATGTGAGATATCCTTCCTTTACATAAACCATGGGATTGTGTTTTGGTGTTTCCAGACCATAAATCAAAACAATATCAGAAAACCCCACATGCCCTAGTGTCCTAATTTGATAAGTTCCTTAAGTCGTAATACTCTATATAAATAAGTTATCAGTCTGTACCTCACGGTTTATGCTGGATAGATGGTGGTTGTTTACTTCCACAAACAAGTTGTGGAGTCATTAGTCATTAGTTCTTATCATTTGAACTTATAATGTAGAATACTGCTGTTTTATAAAATGAACTCACCCAGGGCAATGTACAGCCTGAAAGCTAGTGTTCTGTACAGTACTGTAACCTAGGCATAACTTCATCTCAAAGTAGCTAAGGAGAAGAATTTGATAGAGATTGTCTACAGGTATTAAAGATGACAAAGGCTAACAGCTGCAGGAAGCCTTGGTACCCACATGCTTGAATAAGGCACATCAGTGGGATGATGATGAAAGAGCTACTGGAGAGTCACTGAACAGGAAGTGCGGGCTTTGAGAGATAAAAGCAACATTATCAACCCTCAGCTGCATCTTCTGTCAGACCTTCTCATTAGCTATATGTAAATGGAACACAGATTTTAATGGAGCCCCCTCATGCACAGACTACACTGTAGAATATACTTCCAGCACCTTAGAGCACAGGGCAGACTAGATGAGGATGGAGGGCTAATCTGTAAGAGTAAACAACATGATCAACTTAATAAAGTTATGTGTTTAGCAAGTATTTGTGTTCTAAATGACTGATGGGTAATTGGCATAGTTAAGATACTGAGTAAATACAAACTAGTTGTGCACTTCACTGACAGTAAGTTTTTTCCTCTTCCCCCTCCTCCCCCTCCTCCCCCTCCTCCCCCTCCTGCTGGCCTTTGAGGTGAGCCTAGAGGCTTCTCAGTGATTGGAGCCTCTAAAACAAAGCACTCTGCTTTAGAGATGTGAAAGGAATTAACCAGCTCAGCAGTGGCAACTGGGATGCTCAGCAGGGTGATCCAGTGAAAAATGCGAAGGCCTCATTAGCTAAAAACAGAAAAATTCTGAGATCTCATCATTATTATTGTTTTGAGATATGTAGATCAGGGTGGCCTCGAACTCACAGAGTGCTAGGACTGAAGGCGGGCACTATCATGCTTTTCTTCCTTGCCTCCTTCTTTTCTCTTTCCGGTCTTTTGAGAAGGAGTTTCTCCGTGTAACAGCCCTGGCTATCCCAGACTCTTTAGAGCAGGCTGGCCTCAGACTCTGCCTCTGCCTCCTGAGTGCTGGGGCTAAAGGCATGTGCTACTACACTATGCCCAGCCAATTAGCCTGCTGTGATTCTTAAATGGGAAATGGGTGTTTTCCAAAAGCAAAGGCACTTTCTCAATATTGGTTTACTGATTTACAAAGATCTTCCAAGTGCTGGTATATTTCTTTGCAATATATCGAACATTTACAATTTTTACTAGATTTCATCAGAAACACCCGGTAGGTACATTTTCTTCCTTTCTTTCTTTTTTTTTTTTTTCTGGAGATAGGTCCTCAAATAGCCCCGGATGGGTTTCCTGCTTTTTAAGAATCTTTCAAGTGCTAAGATTATAGTCAAGTGTACCACCATGACTAATATTTTCTAAAAAAAAAAAAAAAAAAAAAAGTCATAATTTTCAGTTAGAAGTTGACTATGTTCAACAAATAATTTCTTGTGATGTTAGTGATCAAACCCAGGGAATTGTGCATGACAGGAAAGTACTATACCATGGAGCTATATTCCAACCTTGTGTTTCTTTTAGATTAAATATCTACTAAGTAACCCAGTCTGCACGAATATAGCATGCTCAGTCATTATTTACAGTAAAAATCCTGTCCTATGAATAAAGTGGCTTTTAGTTTCACAACTCAATCACACAAATGCTTTACCATTTTTTTTTTATAGTATAGAATAGAGTTTATTTAGTACATGGGGAGGGGAGTTAAGAGGGTAGCAGAGGCAGAGAAAGGCAGAGAGAAGGAGAGAGTAGAGAAGTAGGGGATGGCCATGACCACATGGAGAGAGGGGGAAGGGAATGGGGAGAGGGGGAACAAAGGGGCAAGAGGCAAGGGAGAGAAGCAGGAGTAAGAGAGTCCATTTTTTTTTTTTTTTTTTAAGATTTATTTAGCCGGCAGTGGTGGCGCATGCCTTTATTCCCAGCACTTGGGAGGCAGAGGCAGGTGGATTTCTGAGTTTGAGGCCAGCCTGGTCTACAGAGTGAGTCCAGGACAGCCAGGGCTACACAAAGAAACCCTGTCTCGAAAATACCAAAAAAAAAAAAAAAAAAGAAAGAAAAAGATTTATTTACTTTATGTATGTGAGTACACTGTGGCTGTCTTCAGACACACCAGAAGAGGGCATTGGATCTTATTATGGATGGATGTGAGCCACCATGTGGTTGCTGAGAATTGAACTCAGGACCTCTGGAAGAGCAGACAGTGCTCTTAACCACTGAGCCATCTCTCCAGCCCACCATTTTTTTAAAGTACCACTTTCCCATTTAGTCATGAGAACATTAAGAAAACAATCTCTAGGCAAATGTGGAGTTACGTGTCTAAAATCCCTGTACTTGGGAAGCTGATGAAAGAGGGTCAAGTTGGAGGTCAGTTTGCACTACACATTGACACCCTGTCTCAAATAAGCAAAAATACATGCTAATACAACAGGATATATGGTAACTTTTCCATTTATTTGTGTGTGTGTTATGTGTATACATGTGTGCATGCCAAGGACATGTGTGGAAATCAGACAAATATTAAGAGTCAGTTCTTCCCTACCCTGTGAGTTCTGGGGATAGAACTCAATTACTCAGCACTCATTGAAAGGCCCTAACCTACTTTCTTTCCTCAAGTACTTAAAAGTTTGTTTCTCAAAGATGCCTACCATTGTTTGCTTTCTTACATATTTTTCCGGTGCTATTTAAAGATTTGCAAATATTATATATACAAACTCAATCTTTCCTGCCATGTAAATGGTAATATATTAATAAAGTATGAATTATATTACATTGAAGTGAAAACTTCTGGTTTGTTTGGAAAGTCAGTTATGTCAAATGATGTTTTGCTGGGGCACACAGGTGAAAGGATGTTTTGCTAAAGCAGAAATGTGAAAGAATGTTTTACTGAAGCAGACACAAGTGAAAGGATGTTTTACTATAATGGACAGGTGAAGGACCCGAGATGAAAGGAGTATATAACCCCACAGACAGTGGGGGACGAACACTGATCATTGGTTTGGTTTGCTCTGCCTTACTATTCTTTGCCTGGTCTGCAGAGTGAGTTTTAGGACAGACAAGGCTACACAGAAAAACTCTGTCTCAAAAAACCAAACACCAACCCCCCCCTAAAACCAATCAACCAACCAATCAACCAACCAACCAACCAACCAACCAACCAAAAAAAAAAAAAAAAAAAAAAAAAAAAAAAAAGAGGTGTGTGTTTAATTGCCAGCACTCAGAAGCAAAGGCAGGTGAATCTTTTCTGACGCCAGCCTGGTCTACTGTTGAGTTCTGGGCCTGTCAAAGCTACACTGAGACCTTCTCAAAAACAAAAAGAAAAGCCAGGCAGTGATGGTGCATACCTTTAATCCCAGCACTTGGGAGGCAGAGGCAGGCAGATTTCTGAGTTCAAGGCCAGCCTGGTCTACAGAGTGAGTTCCAGGACAGCCAGGACTACACAGAGAAACCCTGTCTTAAAAAAAAAAAAGAAAAAGAAAAGAAAAGAAAACAAAACAAAAAAAACCCAAAGCAGATAAGCTATAAGTTTTAGCATCTATCAGGAGGAGATAAGGGGGCAGGCAGCTATTTAAGGTGACATGGAGGTCAGAAATGAGGAGAATAAGCAGCCACACAGTGGCAAGCCTTACAGTAAGGAAGCCCAAAGTGTTGGGAGAAAGAGCACACATATATAGGAAAAGCATACTTAGCAGACAGAAAGAAGAAACGTAATATTTGGAAAAGTGGGGAGACTGACAAGCATAGCTGCCACTCAGCTCCCAAGCTACTGTGCAAGGGGTGGAAATTGTGGGAAGGAAAAGTACAGTGTGTCATTAAAGAACTAATTATTCTGCCTAGCTCTAGGATGGCTTAAGGTGGTCCCTTAGCCAAAGTCACTCAACCAGCCCAGCTGGAATGTCAGGTCTCCACACAGACTAGATTCCACTCCCTGACCGACCAGGTAGTTTAGGCTACCTCAAACTCCCCTGCCCTAGCTTGCCAAGTAGCTGGGGTTAAGGGAATAAGTCATCTTGCCCAGTTTAGAATTACTGATTTACAGATAAGCTGCCAAAATAGCAGAGATTTAAATATGCTCTTTACTCACCTGTCAATGTGAACATTGAAAATTATGGTGCTAGCCGGGGGGTGGTGGTGGCGCATGCCTTTAATCCCAGTACTTGGGAGGCAGAGGCAGGCGGATTTCTGAGTTCAAGGCCAGCCTGGTCTACAGAGTGAGTTCCAGGACAGCCAGGGCTACACAGAGAAACCCTGTCTCGAGGAAAAAAAAAAAAATTCACACCTTTTGGCCTGGTGTGCAGGAGTATGTCTGTAGTCTGATCATTGGGGAAGCTGAGTCAGAAAAGGTTTTAGTTTGTGGCCAGCCTAGGTTGTATAATGAGAGCCTGTTTACACATAAACACACACACAACACACACAAATACAGGCAGGCTGAGCTACAGGCCAGTCATAGTTCACATACTTGGCTTGCACAAGTCCTGGGTTCAAGCTTTAGAAAAAAAATCAAGTCCCTTTCAAAGAAATCATCCGACCTTTACAACTAGTTCCCCCTGTCTGAGTATCGTTATGTTTCTTGAGGTTAGGCAGAGTGAGATAGAAAGTATTTTAGGTTGTATTGGCACAAATACCTACAGCATTTCTAGATTTATATCATGGCAAAAATCCTTTGTAGTGTTCAGTTGTTCAGTATATAGTAGACCCTCCTTATCACCACTAGGGGTCTCTGCTAGAAGATCTTTTATAATTTGTCAGTATACTCAGGGAAGGGTTTTGAGATGATGTTTCAGAATTTTGAACTCTTAGAAGTTTAAACAACCTCATTTCACAGACGAGGGAACCATAGCTGGCAACAGACATGGCATGGGAGAGAAGTGGGAGTAACACATCTTTTCGGGTCCTGCAGCACTCTTTTTGTTTTGTTTTTGTTTTTTTGTTTTTTTCTTCGAGACAGGGTTTCTCAGTATAGCCCTGGCTATCCTGGAACTCTTAGACTGGTTTCGAACTCATGATGCTCCTGCTTCTGACTCTCAGTGTAGGATTACAAGCTTGTACCACCACACTCAGCTCGTATTAGTCTTATAATGGAATACTGAACCAATCGATTAGGTGAATACATGAAACATACTCCTAAAATAACACTTTATTTCAAAATGTTATTTTCAAAGTACCTCTCAGCACCCACACTATATTGTTTTAAAGTCTACTAACCACTTTCAAATAGCCTCTCAACGTTATTGTTCAGTTAAAACATTTTATTCGTTTATCTTTTCTCCACTCAATTATATTCACTCACTTATTGACATCTACGGGCGCCAAACACCTTTATAGGTTTAAAGCTCTTTCGGCCTTCTATTTCTTCAACGGTCACTATAACATATGCAGATCTTCACATGCTTAATTCAGCTATTCTCACCGCGTGGTCGCTGAAAAACAGGCAGCGGGGAGCTTGCTAGGAATGCAAATTCTTAGGTCCATCCAAACTCTAGGGATGGGTCCTAGCAATCTAACCAGCTCTCCAGGGATTCCGAGGCAAGTTCAAGTTTGAAAAACAGGTTAGATTCTACAGTTCAGCACTGATTATCTAAACAGGTCAAAGATTTAACTTCTGGCTTTTAAACCCATCACAGGCCTCTCCCTGGCAACACCTGTATCAATTACAACACGTGGGATGCAACCATTACTCAACCTTAAAAATCTGTAATACCTGAGATGACCGAATAATTGTTGCGTTATCATGGTTCCAGAACAAAAGCTACGGCAGTGGATTTCCCGGGGGTTTACCAACGGACGCTGGGCAGGCCCCAGTTCCTGCATAGCTTTTTCCTTGGCTAGACACAGGGAGGCACCTCTAGCCCGTGGGTTCTGGGTCTGGCCGAGTTAGAGCGGGGCTCGGCCCGGCTGGGGCTGGAGAAACCCGCCAGGCGGGGCTCCCACCTCGGGTCCGAGGCTAGGGACTGGAGGCCTCCCCGTAAAGGAGGCAGAGGGGCAGGGGAGGAGCCGGCAGGCCCAGACTCCGCGGACCGGCCGAGAGGCCGCACCCTCCTGGCCCCAGCCGCCGGCAGGGCGGAGCCACGCGGCCGAAGCCCCGGCTGAGACGCGCGGCGCGGCGCGGCGCGGCGCGGCGCGGGCTCGCTGCTGAGACGTATGGGGCTACCACTGGAGCGGCTGCGCCGCCCGCCCGGGTCAGCGTGGTGCGCATGCGCGGACCCGGCGCCATTTTGGTGGCCGGGCGCGGAGGTGATTCTACACTGAGGGGGAACGCGACGGCAAGGGTGGCAGTGGCAGCGTTCGTGTGCTCGGGTCTGAATCACTGAGGGAGGAGGCGGTGGA
Organism: Montemys delectorum; assembly: GCA_019843815.1. NCBI lineage: Eukaryota > Metazoa > Chordata > Mammalia > Rodentia > Muridae > Montemys > Montemys delectorum. The sequence goes on along the minus strand of JADRCD010188498.1, from coordinate 21,387 downwards.
GGAAGAGGTGGCAGCGGTGGCGGTGGTCGTAGCGGTGGCGGAGGAGGCGGGTACGAATCAGCTGCGGGCAGAGACATGGCCAACATCGCGGTGCAGCGAATCAAGCGGGAGTTCAAGGAGGTGCTGAAGAGCGAGGAGGTCAGGAATGAGCTACCGGACACCCCCATCTCAGCCCAGGGCGGCAGGGCCCTTCCCTCCGCGACCCCGGCGGCCCCAGCCCGCCTCGCTGCGGCCGCCTTTCTGCCTATGGGGAAGCGGCGGTCTCCCCTCCTCCTCCTGCCGCCTTTCCCTCCCCTCCCCGGGCCCTGGGATAGGCGGTCTCGCGGGCGGCCGGCCGGCCGGCCTGGGGAGGAACAGGGTTTGGGGGGCAGATGCCGAAGCACTCGTCGGGGGCACGTGAGCGCTAGAGGGAGCCCCGAGGCGGCGGCAACATCTGGAAGTGGGACTGTGCGGTGGGGAAGGAAGGAGCAGGCCGAGAAAACCCGGGAAGTGGGTTGGGGGAAGGGGAAAGGTAGTAACTAGATCCCCGGCAGCAGCGCACCTCCCAGGCCCACGGTTATAGGGGTACTCGGGATCTTGCCTGCCAGGCATTTGCTGTCTTTTCCTTGGGGAAGGAGCCCCCACAGTCTTTTATTAGGTATAGACGAGGGGACGACTTTCAGTTACTCTAGTGTTGGGGGGGACCTATGGAGACATAATGGGCAGTCTCGTATTGGGAAGGGAATTGAAACGGTTTTTCACTTACAGATAGAGAATTAATTCCAAATGAGCTAATTTTCTCTTTTCTACGAACCCAACCAGTAACTAGGCCTCGTCATTGACATTTAAAGCTTTTTGTCTGGTCAGAGGCAAGTTGTTTGTTAATTAAATGATTGGAAGTAGGAAGAATAATGGGAGTGTAAGAGTAGCTTATTTCAGAATGCTGTTTACCAGTAGCAGAGATGCTCTCCTAGGGCAATGCCTCTGTGACTAGTGTTGTACTGTGAAACTTCATTATGATGTCCCTCATAGTTAACTTGAGTCTTAACTTTTAAAAACAGGCCTATTAAAAACAAGGGATTTCATCAGATACACATTATTGTAGCTCATTATTGAGTAAGGTTTATTTTTTTCTGACACAAAATATTATAGCAGGAAATAGCATATTAAGAAAAATAAAACTCCTACTACCTTGTAAGTCCTGCAAATTTTAAGTACATTAATGCTCGCCAAATTTATTTATGTGAAATATTGAAAGTATTGAATAATTTTACTCAGCTGTGAAAGTAATAGTACAACTTTTTTTTTTTTTTTTGGTTTTTCGAGACAGGGTTTCTCTGTTTAGCCCTGGTTGTCCTGGAACTCACTCTGTAGACCAGGCTGGTCTCTGCCTCCCAAGTGCTGGGATTAAAGTCGTGTGCCACCACTGCCCAGCTAATAGTACAACTTTTTAGGCCTAAACCGACAAAAATGCCAGCTTTTCTATGATTGAACTTAACAAAATTCTGAAAGTAATTATTCCTTTCAAGATTCACATGTTTTTCTAATATGCTTCCTTGGTGCTTTGATAATGTCAATAATGATTTTTAAAATTAGGCATTTTAAGCATATGAGGAATTGTTATAAATCTGTAGCTCTCCACCTTTATTTGTGCCTCCACAGCATGCAGATAATTATCCATCTTTCCAAGTAGACATGTAGAAAGTCACTTAAGATTGAAATGACAATACTAGCAGATTTAGGGAGCATACTAAGAAATAAGTAGCCACCTGTCTTACGTAGTGTAAACTCTGACCTCTGTATTCATTTGCCAAAACACTGAATGGAAGGAAGGATGACTTTGTATTTTTGTGGAACAATGCAGAAACAGTGTGAATGACTGTATTCACAAATTTTTAATGGTGATTTAAACTTTTTCTTTAATAAGCAATTAGTTTGCGATTGATGATATATTCTTAATGAAAGATAATAGCTAATCTTGTTAGCAGCCTCAAACATATATTCTATATTAAGGTGTTACGAGACTTCTCATGCTTTCTTTTATCTAGAAGTGTCAAGTTACGGCCCTGATAATCCATATATTCTCTTTGCTTTGTGTGGTGTGACTTCCCCCTCCCCCCCAAGATATTTGGTGTTTAACTTGAAGATTAATTAGCATTTGTATGGCTCTAGTAGGCATATTACTGCTAATCTACCATCTAACTGATGGGTTGAGGAGATAGCTCCATGGGTAAAGAGGGCTTGTCTAATGACCCAGGTTCAGACCCACTTGGGAGAAGGTTTTTCCTTTGACCTCTACACTCATACATGCAAATAAAATAAAAGCTCATCCTCACATACACGATTAAAAAAATTGTCAATGGTTCTCAGGAAGAAAATAGGAAATATGAATAAAGGTTATTCAAGAATGGTTCCTTTAAAAACCTAGCAGGAAACTCATTTCAAGGAAGTAAGTTGCAAAGAATATTTTGGAAAAATCAGATAAAATTTAATATTGTAAAAAAACACAACCAACAGCTTTATTCTCGCCAATATTTTATTTCGTTGGTATTTTAGTAAGTCAAGTCCAGTTCCATAGATAGATTGTGTTGATTAACTTTCACCTCAATGAAGGACTCATAGTACAGTCTATTTCCTCTTTAAGTGTGTAAATATGAGCTTCCCCATAGTTGGTCAAGTAATTATTTCACCATGTTACTTCATGCAAATCTCTAGTGTACGAGGTTTAATTCATTTGGTAGTGTTTTAATAATTTTGGTGGATCTGATGACTTTTTTTTTTTTTTTTTTTTTTTTTTTTGCCTGTGTAAAGATAGCTGACTTGTCAGAACACACCTTTGATCCCAGCACTGGGGAAACAGAGGCAGGGAGATCTCTGAGTTCTGTCCAGAATGGGATACATAGAGAGATCATGCCTCAAAAAACAAATAGCTGGGGTGGTGCATGCCTTTAGGAGGAAGAAGCAGGGTTCTTCTGGTCTACAGGGGGAGTTCCAGGATGATCAGAGCTGTTAACACAGAAAACCTGTCTCAAAAAAACCCAAAAACCAAAAACCAACAACAAAAAACCTCAACAAACCCAACCATCCAAAGATAGCTTTCATTCATTGAATTCTGATTATAAGAGGTAGGCTTTAAGTAGTTATTTGCTAAGTATATTAAAATATAAACCCTTAATATAAACATGAAAGGTGAATAGCCAGATACTGTGACTGGGCATGGGGTATAGACCTCCCATGGATTTTGAGTCATGTGAATGATACAAACAAAGGCAGCATCTATTTTTCATAAAGTACTATTTGGAAATTGGTCTTTTGTTTGTTAGATACTCTAAAATGTGACTGAATTTTAAGGAGTGGTTCAGATGTGCTCAGAATAGAAAATATATCTAAAGTACATTATAATTTTTGCATCATATATGTAAATTGCTGATTGTGAGGATTAACAGACTAAGCATTAATTTATTATATTTGTAGGTTGTATTATCGCAACCAATTATTACTACTGCCATTTACAAAATACCTCTTCTAGTATTTATTTGGAGGTCATTGCTTATGTATCATTGCTAATTCTATTTTGTTTTGATTTGGTTTTTTTTTTTGAGCCTGGGTTTCTTTGTATCCTGGGCTGTCTTGGAACTCACTTTGTAGAGCAGGCTGACATGGAATTCACAGAGATCTAAGGTGTCTCTACCTCCTGTGCTAAGAGTGAAGGCTAGTGCTATTGCTGCCAACCTGCTTAACAATAGGGCCTTGCCTTAGATCTTTCTATGTTATAAAATTGAGGTTCAGAGAAGAAGTTAAATTATTTGTCTGTAAACATGGCTTAAGAATTTGGATTTATGTCGGGCGGTGGTGGCACACGCCTTTAAATTCCAGCACTTGGGAGGCAGAGGCAGGTGGATTTCCAGCCTAGTCTACAGAGTGAGTTCCAGGACAGCCAGGACTACACACAGAAACCCTGTCTTGGGGGAAAAAAAAAGAATTTGGATTTACTTATGCTAATATGTACTACACTGTCATGGCTCAGTAAGGCTAGGCATACTTTTTTTTTTTTTAAATAATTGTTTATTTTATGTATGAGTACACTGTAGCTGTCTTCAGACACACCAGGAGAGGGAGGGCATTTGACTCCATTACAGATGGTTGTGAGCCACCATGTGGTTGCTGGGAATTGAACTCAGGACTTCTGGAAGAACAGTCAGTGTTCTTAACCGTTGAGCCATCTCTCCAGCCCAGCTAGGCATACTTTTAATTATTGAAATTGGACCTACATTTCTATTACTTGTAATACTTTGAATTACTTGTTAAAGCATTTAAGCACAAGTTAATTAATGTTAGTATAAGCTCGTTTGCAAGGTACCCATAAATGTTTACTTGAACTTCAACATAAAATTTTTTTTTTCTCCGAGACAGGGTTTCTCTGTGTAGCTCTGGCTGTCCTGGAACTCACTCTGTAGACCAGGCTGGCTTTGAACTCAGAAATCCGCCTGCCTCTGCCTCCCAAGTGCTGGGATTAAAGGCGTGGGCCAGCACTGCCTGGCAACATAAAATATTTTTATATTTGAAGTTCAGTGATATAAATTGCCCTTAAATCAATGTATAACATCTGATTTATACTTATGTTCATGATCCTTGATTTTTTTTTATAATCATTACTTATAGTTTGCTGACAGTTTCTAGTATCCTGTAGTAGAATTTTTTCCATTTGTATAAGCTACTGTTGTGAGGATTATTTAGTGTGCCTTATTAGGTCCTGAAGTGAATTGACTGTAGCAGCACCTTACATACTGGTTTAAAAAACAAAAGTGTGTACAAGTGATTGTTGGATTGCATTTTATTGTTTGTTAGTTTGTTTTTTGTTTTTTGAGACAGGGTTTCTCTGTATAACCCTGGCAGTCCTGGAACTCACTCTGTAGACCAGGCTGGCCTCAAACTCAGAAATCCACCTGCCTCTGCCTCCCAAGCACTGGGATTAAAGGCATATGCCACCACTGCCCAGCTGGATTGCATTTCTTACTTTGTTTTTTTGAGGCGGGGGTCTCTACATAGCCCTGGCTGTTCTGAAATTCATTGTGTAGAGCAGGCTGGCCTGGTATTCAAAGAAATCTGCTTGCTTCTCCCTCTAGAATGCCAGAACTAAACACATGCGCCACTACCACAGTTTTTTTCTTTACTATGAAAAAGACTTTGTGAGGTGGGACATGTGTTCAGTCTTGAAAACTTGTCTAGCTTGTGGAAAGTTGTAGATTCTATCCTTAGCACCACAAAGGAGAGGCTTTGATCTCTGGCAAATGTTTGCTTTGTAAAGTGTAGTTTTTAAAAAAGATTAATTTTATTTATGTGAATACACTGTCGCTGTTTTCAGACACACCAGAAGAAGACATTGGATCCCATTACAGGTGGTTGTGAGCTACCATGTGGTTGCTGGGAATTGAACTCAGGATCTCTGGAAGAGCAGTCAGTGTGCTCTTAACTAATGAGCCATCTCTAGCTCGTAAAGAGTATTTTTATTTTCTGTGAACATATTGAGTATACTGCTCTCAACTTCTCAAAGGCGTAACATTATTAGAATGGTAGAGTAGTAAATAGAGGGTAGGCAACAATACAGCAATGCTAGGTCAGGACTGAGTACAGTTCAGACCATAGTAGAGAGCTTCCGTAACATCTGTAAGACTGCAGCTTCTATTGTGAGCACTAGCAAAGGGGGAGCAAGGTGCAAAAAAATGAGTGTCATGGCTGTTTGAAGGGTATGGGAATGGGAGAGGTTCTTGGGCTAGAGTCAAAAGGAAAATTGAGTGGGACTGCAGACAGGTGAGAGACAGGGTGAGGAAGACATTGTTTTTTCTGTTTAGGACATAAAGGTCTATAGCTTTCCTGTACTCAGCATAGTTGTTAAATTATCTTCTGTTTATCATCTTTGGAGAAAAGCATCCTTTTTCATATCACAGTAAAATATACATCCAGTATGACCAGCATTGAAATCAAGAAGCAGAAATTAGCAGTGCTATAGGAACCCTACTCCTAGTTATTTTTCTCATTTTGTTTTTAAAAGTCTCAGAAAAGCAGGAGGGGGGGGTTGTCTCACTATGTAGCCCTGGTTGACTTGAAACATGCTGTATAGATGAGTTCTTAAAGCAGACTAGTGTGTTTGAATAGAAGAGCAGACATGAGTTTATACTCTGCTTCAAGTTTGAAGGTTTACAAAAAATGCCCTTAAATTTTCAAAATTTTTTGTCTGTGCATAGTTCAGAGGACAACTTCAGAGAGGCGATTCCACTGTAGGCTCCAGGAATCATGACGTTTGCAGACCAATTTTACTTGCTAAGCTATTTCAGAGGGCTCTTGAAATCTTTTGTTTAAAACCAGAAGAACCAAAACCTGCTGTCAGGCTTGATGGCCATGCCTTTAATTGTAGTACTCACCCTACTATCAGAAGCAGGATGATTCTAAGTTAGAGGTTAGCCTGGTGGAGATAGCAGATTCCAGAATAGTCAGGGCTGCATAGAGACCCTGTCCAAAAAACAAAATCCTGCCTGGTTTTGGTGGTGGCATATGCCTTTGATTCCAGCACTAAGGTGACAGAAGATCTCTATCAAGGCTAGATCTTAGCTGGGTGGAAGTGGCACAGGCCTTTAATCCTAGCACTTGGGAGGCAGAGGCAAGTGGATTTCTGAGTTAGTTCAAGGCCAGCCTGGTCTACAGAGGGAGTTCCAGGACAGCCAGGGCTACACAGAGAAACCCTGTTTAGAAAAAACCAAAAAAAAAAAAAAAAGGCTAGATCTTTGTTAGCCTGGTCCACAGAGAGAGTTGCAGGACAGCTAGGGCTACACAGAGAAACCCTTTCAAATAACCAAAAACTAACCAACCAACCAAATCTCCAGGTATGGCGACATGCCTGTAACTCCAGCATTTGGAATTGGAGACAGGATTAGAGGTGTAGGGCCAGTACATCAGACCCTGCCTTAAAAAGTCAAACCTCTCGGGCGGTGGTGGTTTACGCCTTTAATCCCAGCACTTGGGAGGCAGAGGCCAGCCTGGTCTACAGAGTGAGTTCCAGGACAGCCAGGGCTATACAGAGAAACCCTGTCTCGAAAAACAAAAAAAACAAAAAACCAAAAAACAAAAAAGTCAAACCTCAACACCCCGATAAACTCCAACCCCACTGTAGTGAATAAGGTTTTAGAAATAGTTAAAGTTCAATCATTTTTTTTTAAAGTGTCCAAAGCTACCATAATTAATTCCTTACCTGTAAGACTGAAATTTGAGACCCAAAGAATTTGGTTGTTGCTCCTTGACACAGTGCTAGTTAATGATGAACGTAAACATTTTGTCAATTCCATTTTGTCAACTGGAAACACAATATGTAAACATTCTACAAGAATATACTTTTTATAATAATACTATAAAGGCTAAATATTAAAAACAGTGTGAAGAGTAACATATTTACTTTTTTTGTTGTTTTTTTCAAGACAGTGTTTCTCTGTGTAGTCCTGGCTGTCCTGGAACTCCCTCTGTAGACCAGGCTGGCCTCAAACTCAGAAATCCGCCTGCCTCTGCTTCCCAAGCGCTATGATCAAAGGTGTGCGCCACCACTGCCTGGCAGGATTTAAATTCAGGAAAACTGTGTGACAATGTTCTCCATTCCCTTCCCCTCCCCTCCCCTCCTCTCCTTTCCTCTCTTTTGCCTGTTTTTTTTTTTTGGTGTGTTTGTTGTTTTGTTTTTGGAAATCACTTTTTTTTTGTTTTGCTTTTTGTTTTTGTTTTTAGAGATGGAGATCACTTCTAAGACTTCTGTACATACATTTGATAGTTCCTTTTATGTGGATTTTTAAATGTATTTACTCTTTAAAACTGTGGTAAAATGCATATAGTAAAGTTTATCATCTGAGGCATGTACAAGTTTTTCTGAGTTTGATCCCAGTACTACCCTCTAGTCCCTATAAAGCACTAAATAAAGTTTTTGGCTGGGCAGTGGTGGTGCAGGCCTTTAATCCCAGCACTTGGGAGGCAGAGGCAGAGGCAGGTGGATTTCTGAGTTCGAGGCCAGCCTGGTCTACAGTGTGAGTTCCAAGACAGCCAGGGCTACACAGAGAAACCCTGTCTCGAAAAAACAGACAAACAAAGTTTTTGGGCTTAATCACTTTTATATGTATACTTAAGTGGTGTTATGTATATTTACATTGTTGTACAGTCATTTTTGCCATTTTCTCCAGAACTTTTCTTAGTCTGTAAAATTGAAAAAAAATCTGTACTCAATAATATTCTACTATCTCTTACCCCGTCCCTAACAGCCACTGGTTTCTGTTTTTATGAATTTGACTATTCTTACTGTATGTAACTGCTGCTTTTGTAACTGACTTTATTGCAAGTAGCTATATCCTATCTTTGCATTATAGATCTTGGGCTGAGGAGATGGCTCAGTGGGTACAGTGCTGGCTGCTCAAGGGTGAGGAGTTGAGTTATGATCCCGAGCACTCACAGAAAAGCCAGGTACAGTGTAGTGTGCAGAGACAGGCAGAATACCTAGGGCTTGCTGATTAGCTATGGAAATTACAAGCACCAGGTTCACTGAGACACCCTGGCTCAAAGAATAAGGTGTAGTGGGGCTGACAGGAATGCTCAGCAGATAAAGGCATGTACTACCAATCCTGACCGATAATCCCCAGGATCCACATAGCAGGAAGAGAACTGACTGCTGCAAATTGTTTTCTGACCCCACATACTTATGCCATGGCATATGAGCATCCCTCCTCCAGAAAATAAATAACTATATAGAAATCAGTAGAGGATACACCTGATATCGACTGCTAGTTGCATGTACATGTACAGACAGACACACAGACAGAAATAGTGCTAGTGCTATGTATGGTTCTGCTGTTAAGAGTAGGTACAGCTTTTGATAGGAGCACTTTGAACTCCTCCTAACTACCTATAATTCCAGCTCTAGGGTATCCACTGTCCTCTTCTGGCTACGTTGGCCACTTCACTCATGTGGGCTACTCAGACACACACCTGTGTATGTGAGTAAAAATAAAAAAAGAGTCCAGGTGTGGTGGGGGATGCCTTTAACCCCAGCTTTTGAGAGACAGCCTTGTGGATTCCTGGCCAGTTAAGTTTTTCTTGAACCCTTAGTTTTCCATGTTCTCTAGTGTCATTGTCATACTTCATTGATGCACTCTAGATTATTAATTGTATTTATGTCTGTCTTTTTGATAGACTTCTAGAAAACTCTTTGAAAATTCTTAGAATCCTTTTTTCTTAAGCATTCAGGGTTCCTGGAATATAATAGCTTAATATTTTTAAATTAATATTTGATAGGTACAGTTTGCTTTTGTGCCTCCCACCCCTTTATGGCTGAGGCAGTCTTTTGTATCCTAGGCTATCCTCACTCTTGAAATGTAAATGAGGGTGATCTTGAACTTTTGACCTTCTCTGAAGTGTCATACTGTTGTACAGAGTTGTACAGAGTACAGTTATATAATACCACATTCTGCCGGGCAGTGGTGGTGCACGCCTTTAATCCCAGCACTTGGGAGGCAGAGGCAGGTATATTTCTGAGTTCAGGCCAGCCTGGTCTACAGAGTAAGTTGCAGGACAGCCAGGGCTGTACAGAGAAACCCTGTCTCGAAGAAAAAAAAATGCCACATTCTGTTTATGGGGTACAGGTACTGAACCTGTAGTAGTTTTGTCATGCTAGGCAAGTGATCTACCTGCTGAGCTATATATATCCTAACCCTCCTGGGATTTTTTTTTTTTTTTTTTTTTTTTTAAAGTAGATTTTTTTGTTTTTGTTTTTTGGCTTTTTGAGACAGGGTTTCTCTATGTATTCCTGACTGTCCTGGACTTTTCACTGTGTAGAGCAGGCTGGCCTCAAACTCAGATCTGCCTGCTTCTGCCTTCTGAGTGCTGAGATTAAAAGGGTTCACCACCACCACTAAAGTAGATCTTTCAAGGAATACGTGTCTGTGTGCATGCATGTGTATGCCTGAGCAGGCCTGAGTCAGGCCCTCTGGAGCTGTAGTTAAGGATGGTTGTGAACCACCATGTGGGTGCTGAGAATAGAACCCAGGTCCTCTGCAAAAATGATCAGTGCAGTTAACCTCTGAGCCATCTCTTCAGTCCTTAGGACTAAAAAGAGTAGAACAGTTTCTACATCTCTCACACATTTAGTTATTTCCAGTTCATGGGCAAGAATTCTGAGCATATCCATGAGTGGTATATACTGATTTCTCTTAAGTTTTTGGATGTAGTTTAAGTGTTTTTATAAATAGTTGTCTTGTAAATAAAATTTTATTTATTCCTTTATTTGGGAAAGTGCTTAAAACTTAGCCTTAGCCTCTTGAATGCTGGGATTACAGTATTATGCCATATCTGGTTTGTGTAGAGTAGCATAAGTGCTTCCCTAAGACATCTCTGCTTCCATGCAAACCAAATGCCTTATGTATGCCTGGCATGTTATTTCATATTGTTACAGCCACTGACTGACCTAGGTGGCTGACATGCATGTCAGACTGACAGACCTCGTCCCCATGCGGGGCGGGATACTGGAGCCCTGGCTGGCCTGGAACTCACTGTATGTGACATGTCTTGAACTGTAGTGTTGGATTAAAGGTGTTTGCCACTGTGTCCAGTGGTCAGACTTTTTTTTTCTTAATGTCTGGATTTGATCATACTTTTTGTCCTGTGATGTTTACTTTGTGAGTTGCTGCATTATCCTTTGTATGCCTTCTTAAGAAATGGGGTGTGCCAGGTGTGATGGTGCTAAGACTTTAGTCCCAGTATTCAGGAGGCAGAAGCAGGCGTTCACTGAGTAGATCTCTGGTCTACAGAGAGAGTCCAGGAAAGCCAGGGTTACACAGAGAAACCCTATCTTGAAAACAAAACAAACACCACCATCCCACCCCACAAAAAACTGGAGAAATATCCTTGAGGGTGGAGTCCCAATTTCTTGGGAGTTCATTCTCCGTTGCTAAGCACATTGTGGGTAAGTGAGAGACACTTGTTTTTCTGAATAAATTTAAGAATTTTGGGGAGCTTAGCCCAACCATCGTGAAAATAATACATTTTGCTCTGCTTCTGAGACTAGGAAAAGTATACATTATTGAAGATGGTCTCCAGGTCAAGTTGTACATCTATAGGCTACTGATTTAGTTGAGTCCTCTATTTAGAAAATTAAATACTCAATCAAAAACTAGGAAGCAAGATAGTCAAAAGGGAATTATTTTGGCTTTATTTTGTTGTTTTTACCTTTCAAGATCTCAAGGGGCACCTAAATAGTATGTATGACATCATCTGTGTCTCTGTGGGGTTCCTTTGTTTGTTTAACTTCATATTTTTTCATTTATTCAGCTGCTTAGGTGATTAAATAGACATAGTCACCGCTTTACCGAGTAAATTTTGGCCTGCAGAGGCAGTGAGAAACTGAACAGCTAATTTTAAGTGTGTGTATGTATAGCATAAGGGAAGCTGTAAGGTTGAGTAGTTTAATTTACCTACAGGGAGAGAGTTCTTTGGGAATAAACAGTATACTTTGAGAGTGAATTTGAATAAACTTAGTTAAATGTTTGGAAGATCAGCTATAGATAATTGTAGAAAGCTGATAATCATAACAACTAAAGATGGAAAAATTACTCTTCTGTTTTCCTTTTTCTTTTCTCCCTAATCTTTCTTTTGGGACAGGGTCTCATACTTATCTCTGGTGGTCTGGAACTTGCTATGTACACCAGGCTGTAAACAGATCTCCCTGCCTCTTCATCCAGTGCTCAGATTAAAAGCATCAGCTCACCTTGCCTAGCTTAATTACATTTCTTTTCTTTTCTTTCTTTTTTTTTTTTGTTTTTTGAGACAGGGTTTCTCTGTGTAGCCCTGGCTGTCCTTGAACTCACTCTGTAGACCAGGCTGACCTCGAACTCAGAAATCCACCTGCCTCTGCCTCTGCCTCCCAAGTGCTGGGATTAAAGGCGTGCGCCACCACCACCACCGGCAATTCCATTTCTTAAAATCAGTTTTTGTAAATATAAACGTTACTGGTTTACTTTATATAGATAGTAGTAGAACCCATCTGAAATCCCCCAGATGACAACCCCCCCTCCCGCCTAGAGGTACTTTTATCTCTCATCCACTTATATTTTGGGACAAAGTCTTACATCTTGTGCCAGCCTTGACTTTACTGTGTAGCTGAGGGTGACTTTGAATTTCTCTTTCCACTTTCCAAGTGCTGTGCATCACTGTGCATTTTTTTTTTTTTTTTTAAATTTAAAGTCAGGGTTTCCAAGTGGCTGTCCTGGAAGTAGATCTGTTTATTAGGCTGGCCTGGAAGTCAGAGATCAACCTGCCTCTTGCCTCTTTAGTTCTGGGATTAGAGGTGTGTGTCACTACATCTGGCCTGTTTTTCTATTTTAATGTTTTGATACATTAGCAGTAGTAGACATTGGTAGTTTCACTACATAACTCTTGGACTTGAAAGTAAGAATGAGTTTGGTTTAAAAAACTAAAACAGAGATGTTTGTGGGCAAGATGAAAGATGAACTTGGAAAGGATGACAAAAGGTTTTAAAAGAGAAATTTGGGTTTTAAGTGACTGTGGAAACTATTGGAAACTATTTATAAAGGAAAAGACAAAGTTTGGGTGGTTGTGTGTGTGTGTGTGTGTGTGTGTGCGCGCGCAAGAGAGAGAGAGACCTCCTACTTTATTTTATTTTGTTGCTATCTCATAAGTATAATTTTGCTATTATGAAGTGTAATATAAATACTAATATTCAGCCTCAACTAAGACAGTAGTCGGTAGCTTAGACAAGTAGGGATATGTCGTTCAGGACGCTTTAGTACAATAGGTTACAAATCTTTTACATTTGTAAAATAGAGTCTAGCTGTGTCTGTAGTCTCAAACTGCTTGCTCCAAACTGGCCTTAGGCTGGACCTTTCTATCTCAGTCTCCCTAGTGCTGGGATTACAGAAAGACAGCACCATGCCCAGCTGATAGACTACTTCTCATATTCCCTAAGGATGGACTTTCTGTTTTTAAATTCTCAAAATGGTTGTCCTGACCACATATCTGAGCTGCAGCAGAGAAGGACATGGGATAGCTGAGCTCACCTCCTTTAAATAGCTGTCTCAGAGGTTCTTTTCAATAACTTCTGATCCTACTTTTAAAAATTGTATTACTGAATTAAGGAAGATTAAGAAGTGTAATTTAGGACTGATTAGATGTTTCATCATGCAAAGAAAGGTTCTTGCTGCCAAGCCTAATGACCTGTGCTTTATCCCTGGAACTCACACCGAGGAAGGGACCACCCACTACAAATTGTCTTGTCTCCACAAGCCCCCACTTCATGCACAGATGAGAATGTTCAAAAATGTATTTTGGTGAAACACATGCTTCCCGTTTAAAACTATTGTTTTCATTGGTAAAAAAGAAAAGAGCAAATTGTTTCTTGAATAGGACTTTTTGTGTAGGTCAGGCTGACCTTGAATTTCAGATCTTTCTACCTGTCTGAGATGGTGACACCATAGGTTTATGGTGTTGAGAAAGGAAATTTGTTAACTTGCTATGGGGAAAGGGTAAGAGAAACACAGAAAGGTCATTTGGAAAACTGTCTAGGTTACGTGGACAGGAGCTGATAGCAAGATGGGTTAGAATTGAGTCCTGAGCCAAAGAGTAGTGGCAGTCTTGGGGTATGTTGAAAAGATAGAAACAACGCAATTAATGGATTAGAAAACACCTGTCTGTTTTTCTAGTAATTAGTGGTGATGCTTGTTTCTGAGATGGGAGAAATGGAAAAGAGTAAGAATTTTGATATGTCTTGTATAGGTTTATGTTCATATCGATGGAAATAGCAAGCAAGCAGTTGAGTTATGAGTCTGGAGGTGAGATCTGGAGAGAGATTTGACATAGGTAAGATAAGCAGGTGATATATGTAAAGCCTCAACTGGGTAATTTAGGGGAGAAATTGCCTAAAGAAAAGGTTTTAGGATGAAGTCCTGGTTTTTGGTTTTAGCCCTTTGCACATACTGAAATTGAAATAGGAAAACTAACAGATGATAGAGTGAACTAATACTTATGTTAAGAAAAGCAGAAGTGCGTGGTATCACTAAAGCCAAGAGAAGAATGTTAGGAAGAAATTGGCCTGTTAGCTGCTGAAAGGAAAATGATCACTGACTTTTCAACATAATGATCATTGGTGTCTTTGCCAGTATTTTTATGGGAATGGTGAAAATAGAAGTCTGATTGGAGTTACTGAAAGATGAACTGAGAAAGTGACATGAGGAGTTTTGCTTAGCAGAATAGACAAGAGAGGCTGGGACAGTCAGGCTCCAGGGACCTTTGAAAAGAACTCTGGCAGATAGATGATAGAGGGAATTGAATGTTGTTGGGTTGGAGAGTCCAATTATGCTAGAGAGTAATCAAAATTTCTTTTTTTCAACAAATTGCTTAGGGAAGTTGCAAAGTCCTTGAAAAAGAACAGGGGTAGGGTGGTATTCATAACAGAATAATAGAAACAGAGACACATAGGACAATGTTAAGTTTCCATTGGGATTTGTGGTCTGCACTTTACAGACCAATTAACAATGGTTGTGTTTTCTCTAGTAATGGTAGCTTGGGGCAAGGGGAAAAGTTTTATTTATTTATTTTTTTTAGTTAATTGGAAAATGAATTTAACTAACTTGAGGGCTATCATTGAGTAGTATGAAAAAGAAAGCATCAGTGTTGTCAAGTATTTTGTAAGAGAGTATTAATAAGAAATGTCCCTGGAATCTGAACTAAGGAGGAGAAATGAGGCTGTTAGAAGTGTTCATGTGGGATGGAGCCAGCTGTTGGGTTTGCAGTGCTGAAGAAAGTAAACTTAACTCAAGCCAAAAGGGAATCTGGGAACATTGACATTATTTGGAGAAAGGTATAATTTTTGTTGGCAGAGATTAAGGAAGATTATCATAAGAATGAGGGCTTGCATTTTATTAATATTAGGAACACATTTTTATATACTTGAGTTTTGTGAGAATTTTGAAAATGTACAAAGATCATGCTTGAAACATGACTCAGTGGTTAGGAGCATTTGTTACTCTTGCAGAGGACCTGGGTTTGATTCCTAGCACCTATGAGGTGGCTCACAACAATCCATTTTCAAAGGATCTGATGCCCTCTTCTGATCTCTGCAGGCCCAAGGCATGCACACCGTGCACATGCATCCATGTAAACAAAACATTCATATACACAAAATCAATTTTAAGAAACATGTACAAAAAGATGATAAAAGTAAAGAATATACAGTTTTTCATCTATAAGAGCAGCAGTCCTCGGGGCTGGCGAGATGGCTCAGCTGGTAAGAGCACTGACTGCTCTTCTGAAGGTCCTGAATTCGGGTCCCAGCAACCACATGGTGGCTCACAACCACCCGTAATGAGATCGGATGCCCTCTTCTGGTGCGTCTGAAGACAGCTGCAGTGAATTACAGTAGGGGCTGGAGCGAGCGAGGCCGTCCTGAGTTCAATTCCCAACAGCCACATGATGGCTCACTGCCATCTGTACAGCTGCAGTGCACTCATACACATAAAATAAATAAATAAATCTTTAAAAAAAAAGCAACAGTTCTCAACCTTCCTAAGGCTGTAACTTTTAATACAATTCCTCATGTTATGGTGACTCCAACCATAAAACTATTCATAGCTATTTTACAACTGTAATTTTCTACTGTTATGAATTGTTATGTAAATGTCTGATATACAGGATATCTGATATTCGACCCCCGTCAAAGTGACCCTAACCCCAACTGGTCCACTCACAGGTTGTCTTACTAGATTGTACTCATGTCAGTATCACTGTTATTTGTTAGTCCTGGTGATTTTCTCAATTGTAACTCAAATTTATTGAGCTAGAATTCAGGCATGATGAAAATTGTATCAGGAATGTGGTATATAGATCAGATCTTGTTTACTGAGTTGCAGAGGCATGAGAATCTCAAGTTAAAGGCTATTTCTTCTCTAACACAATGGTTCTGGGGGGAGTCAGCTCAGTTTGCCCAATCACATGTTAGACTGTGCTTTCAACTTCTAGGATGTGGGGAGGGGCTTTGCATCATCAACCAGGATAGTTCTCTATTGCTAATAAATGGCCCCCTTCCCTTTTTTATAACTCTTGGTCAGTTTGTACTGTCATAATTACACTATACCGGGGACTCAATTTCTTTTTTAGAAGTCTGAGAACAAGATGCCAGAATGGTCAGGCTCTGATAAGGGCCCCATTGGCCTATAGATTTGTCATCATTTGGAGAGGTGGTGAGGAAGCTTTTGATTTCTCTTATAAAAGTAATCCCCAGTAGTGCCAAAAGCAAAAATGGAATCGTGCTGATTGTTCTGTACTTGCCTCTTTCTTTCT
This sequence comes from Montemys delectorum, assembly GCA_019843815.1. Lineage (NCBI taxonomy): Eukaryota > Metazoa > Chordata > Mammalia > Rodentia > Muridae > Montemys > Montemys delectorum. Next base: position 5,037 of record JADRCD010188498.1, on the reverse strand, counting down.
TTTTTAAGTTAACAGTTTACCTTTAAGGATTGTCTTAATCAGTGCTTTATTGCTGTGAAGAGACATTAGGACCACAGCAACTATTATGAAGGAAAGAATTTAATTGGGGCTGGCTTACAATTCAGAGATTCATTATCATCATTGTGGCATGTGGGCAGACTCTGGGGAGGTAGCTGAGAGTTGTGTATCAGAATTGACAGGCAGCAGGAAGAGAGTGACACTGGGCCTGGGTTGTGCCTTTGAAACCCCAAAGCTCACCCCCAGTGACACTGTCTCCAACAAGGCCTCTCCTACTCCAACAAGGCTATACCCTCTAATTCCTGTCAGGTATCACCACTTCCTAATGACCAAATATATGAGCCTATGGGGACCATTTCTATTCACATAACTGCAGGGATATTGTATATTAGTGGACATAGAGCCAGTTTAAGAAAAATAGCTATGGGACTGGAGAGTCAGTGAAGTGGTTAAGAGTACCTGTTGCTCTTGTCCTTTGTAGCCCCTAGCATCCACATGGTTGCTCACAAACATTAGTAACTTTGGTTGCTGAGGATCCAATGACCTCTTTGGGCATTAGGCATTGCACATGGTGCATGGACATACATGTCAGCAGAACACTCATACATATAAAATAAATCTTAAAAGAAAAGAAAAAGTGGCATTCTCCTATTGGATTATCTTCTTTTCCCTCCAGACTGGGTTCTCTGTGTAGCCCCGGCTATCCTGGAACTCACTCTGTAGACCAGACTGGCCTCAAACTCAGAAATCCACCTGCCTCTGCCTCCCAAGTGCTGGGACTAAAGATGTGCGCCACCACTGCCTGGCTCCAAGGAATTCTTAATTGCTCTTATTTGTGCTCACTTATGCCTCCAGCCATGTATCCATCACTATAGAGTTGTACATTAGTCTGAGTCCCTACAGAGGGCGTCATCAAAGTCTGCTCTGTGATTTGCGATCCCCCTTCCCTGCCCCTCCAGCAGTTTGTTCATTGACGTGAGCTGTTGATACTCAGTTTGTTCAGCTTGCTGTGGTTGCTTTTTTTCTCCTCCTCCTCGTCCTCTTTGCCTTCTTTGTAGTGCTGTTGAATGAACAGAGGGTTTTGTACATATTATATAGATACCACACTCTCACTCCTCTGTGTCTTCTAGTATGAGTGATGACTTTCAAACATTTTATATGATAAAACAGAAATGAGAAGATTCTGTGTGTGTGTGTGTGTGTGTGTGTGTGTACAAATGGAACCTAGAGGACAATTTTAGGTATCATTCTTCAGATTTTTATATAATTTTACTTTTTGAGACAGGGTCTATCATTAGCTAGGAACGTACTAGGTTGGATGGCCTGTGAACTGTAGGAATCTCCTGGTATCTGCCTCCCCAGTGTTCGGATTATGAATGAGTATAGGAGTCTGCCTGCATGTGTGTGTATGTGCACCTGATCCTATGGGTGATAGGAATTCAACCTGGGGACCCTTGCAAGAGTGGTGTCTTAAACCTCTCAGCCATCTTGCTGGCCCCCTCCACCTATTTAGTTTTTATTTTTGAGACAGGGTCTCACTATGTAGCCATGCTGGCCTTGAAATCATAGAGTTCTGCCTGCCTCTGCCTCCTAAGTGCTGGACTTAAAGGTCTGTGCCACTCCATCCAACTTTAGTTTTTTTTTTTTAATAGCTTTTAAATTTATTTTTTAAAAATTACATGTGTATAGGTGTTTTACCTGTATCTATGTCTGTATACCATGTGGATGCCTGGTGTTCATAGATGCCAGAGAGGCTTTAGGACTGGAGTAACAGATAGTTTGAGCTGCCTTGTGGGTGTTAGGAGTTGAACCCAGGTCCTATAGAGGAGAGGTGCTCATTCCAAGTTCTATCATATTCCTTTTTTTTTCTTCCTGAGACAGGGTTTTTCTGTGTAGCCTTGGCTGTCCTGGAACTCACTCTGTAGACCAGGCTGGCTATCATATTACTTTTAATACAGTATTATCTATGCAAGCCTGTATGTATTGTTTTGTTCTGCTTTGAGATAGGGTCTTAGGATTATCTTCTTCAACTTCCTCAAGTGCATAGGGATGTGCCACTATGCCAAGACTTTTATTGAAATCCTGTTTCAAAGAAGTAACTACATCTAAGATGCTATTATATATGGGCTTTTAAGTTGTAGCACAATTTGTTGAAAATACCATATTTTATCTGTCATTGTTCCTTTATTAAAGATAATGACTATATTAATATGGCTCTGGTTTTATTACTATGCTGTCTTGGGTTTTGTAGCTATGCAGTTATTATTTTGCCTTTTTTGTTTGTTTGAGACGGTGTCTATGTACCCCTGGCTAGCTAGAAACTTTTTTTTTTTTTTTTTTCCGCTTGGAGACAGGGTTTCTCTGTATAGCCCTGGCTGTCCTAGAACTCACTCTGTAGACCAGGCTGGCCTCGTACTCAGAAATCCACCTGCCTCTGCCTCCCAAGTGCTGGGATTAAAGGCGTGTGCCACCACCGCCCGGTGGCTGAATAGAAACTTTATGTAGACCAGATTGGACTTGAACTAAAAGGATCTTTCTGTACTCCCTCTCAGTCAATGATGACTGAAGGTGGATGCCACCATTCTCAGTTGGCTATTTTAGTTGTTTAGATACAGCTTTTAGTGCCTGTTAGCTCATTGGGGGAGTTTAATTGGCATTTGCATTGACTCTGTGGATTAAATTGGGAGAAATTGGATTTTGACACATTTTTGAGCTCTACTGTCCTTGAATACAGAACATCTGTATGTTTATGTAGTCCTTTGTTGATTTCTTTAGTTAGAATTTTTAGTTTTCTTCATATTTGTGCATGTTAGAGTGTGTGGATTTGGAGACCAGAGGTCAACCTTTTTTTTCTTTTTTCTTCAGAAACAGTCTGCCTACCTTTTATTTTTAAGTTTGGGTTTCTCTGTGGGATCTGAGGATCACTCATAAGGCCAATCTGGCTGGCCAGTGAACCTCAGGGGGAATCCACTTCCATAGTGCTGGGCTTACAAGTGTTTGTGTATTGGGAATTACAGGTCAGCCACCTGCCCCCACACCCTCAGCATTCAGGTGGGTTTCTGGAGATCTGAATTTAGGTCCTTAGGATTATGTGAAAAAACTCCGGTGTGAGATGATTTAGAGGTTTTGTAAGTTCAAGAGAAAGATACATGATTTAAGAGTAATAGGACATGGGCTTGGTGACACATACCTTTAATCCCAGTCTCTACAGGTGAATCTCTGTTAGCTCAAGGCCAGCCAGGTCTGCATAGTATGAGGATGGCCAAGGCTACATAGTTTGACCCTATACTGCTTCCCCAACAACAAAGGCTATAGGAAGTAATGTTTAGGTCTTAGTCACTATATACTAGTAGAAACAATCTTAGATACAAAATTAGTCTTAGAACAGTGATTCTCGACCTTAATGCTGCCACCCTTTAATACAGTTCCTCAGGATGTGGTGACCCCCAATCATAAAATTATTTTTGTTACACATTTTAATCTCTTTACAAGATTTTTCCCATTACAACTGCTGGGTGGTGACTTAAAAGATTCAAACCAGGTCATACATCCTTTTAATCTTGCATTATCCTGTCTACGTCTTACTCCCTCATTCTTACTCTCTTATATTGTACTTACTTTTTATATTGAGAACTTTGCAGTTTCCTAATATGCTGAACCCCTTCTGTTTTGCTGAGGATGGACTTTCTGTGTGATAGGTCAAGTTTCTAAGTTGGGCTTTTATTTTTGAGGCAGGGTCTCTGTGTAATCCTGGCTGCCCTGGAACCTGGGATATAGGTCACGCCAGTCTCCTGAGTATGGGAATTAAAGGGTTTATAGTTCGTCTGAGCGGTGGTGCAGCACGCCTTTAGTCCCAGCACTTGGGAGGCAGAGGCAGGTGGATTTCTGAGTTCGAGGCCAGCCTGGTCTACAGCCAGGCTGTATGGCCAGGGCTGTACAGATAAACCCTGTCTGGGGCGCGGGGGAAGAAAAGAAAAAAAAGTTTATAGTTTGTTCTTTTAAAAGTAGCTTTCTCTAGGAAGTCTCTTTTTAGATTTTTTCCCCCTCTGTTAAGTACTCTAATGCTTGCTTTCTTTATTTCTTTGATTGTTTCTTTCTTTCTCTCTCCCTCCTTCCTTCCTTCCTTCCTTCCTCTTTCTCTCTTTCTTTCTTTCCTTCTTTCTCTCTCTTTCTTTGCTTTGCTTTGCTTTGCTTTTGTTTCAAGACAGTTTCTCTGTGTAGTCCTGGATCACTTCAAAGACTAGGCTGGATGAAACTCAGATTCACCCACCTATGCCTCCTGAGTGTTGGCATTAAAGACTACTGGTTCTTGTGCTTGTCTGTTTGTTTGAGACAAGGTTTTTTTTTTTTTTTTTTTTTTTTGTAGTCCTGGCTGTCCTGGAACTCACTCTGTAGACCAGGTTGGCCTCAAACTAGCAAAACTTGTCTGCCTCTAGTCCTTGAGTGCTGGGATTAAAGGTGTATACCACCACTGCCTGCCTATTCTCATGGTTTCTTATATATTTGAAAGTTATATATTTAGTTGTTCTGAGTCTTTATACTAACAGTATTTGTAATAATACCTTGCAGATAGTTTTTCGTGAGTATTCACAATATCATTTAGTTCAGGGGGCTTGCCTAGCATGCAGGAAAATGAGGGTTCAAGCTCTATATAGCACCACATAAATTGGTTGTGGCAAATGCCTGTAATCCCAGCACTCTGGTGAGAGCTTGGTTAGGGTTTAGAGAGGAGGGTTTAAAATTCAGAATCATTGACTGCATATCTACTTTGAAGCCAGCCTTGGGACACATAAAAGAAAATTTATAATTTCATTTTGCACTTTAGGTTTTTGAAGTATGATGACTGAAATGAAGGTTAATCATTTTAACCTCACACATTGTTACTGTAACTGGAGAGGCTATTATTTTCTGGTTCTCTAGCTAGAATAGCATTGGCTGTCCAATCGTACAGCATCCATTAGCCACATTTGACTTTCTCTGTCAGGTTTTCAAAGTCTGTCTTTGACTCTTGGCTGGGGG
>JADRCD010188497.1:25839-40756 GCA_019843815.1 Montemys delectorum | reverse complement strand
GTTTGCCATATATATATATATATATATATATATATATATATATATATATATGAATTCTCAAGACATCATAGAGTATTTAATTGAGAATCCCACAGATCATTAGTCAAATGAAAGCATGACTTGCTTTTCCATTTAATACCATCAATGTATGGTCAATAATCGCATAATAACACTAATAAACCAGATAGGTGCTGCTCACTGTGTACTTACTTGTGATGAGTCAAAGCGCCCCACTTTCTAGATCTCAGTAGAAGATATTTCTTTTCCAAATGGAAAGGCCAAAGACGATCACACTGTTGTCCTCTTCTTGCAGTAAGGCTCTCCTAGGAAACTAACAACATGCAAACAAAGACTGGAGTTGCTTATTATCAGGACAGGGCTGCTCTTGTAGATGAGAGAACGACACCTGAACTGCGTAAAACTTGCTCAGGCTCTGGCAAGATTGCTCAGTGGCTGAAGTGCTTGGTGTGGAAATGTGAAGACCTGATTTCTTATCCCCAGCACGCATGTAAAAATCTGACCAAAGTATAGAGGCAGGTAGAGATGGGCTCTCTGGTCGCCAGGTTCACTAGTTAACTAGTGGTGCCTGGTTTAGTGAAAAACTCTGTCAGGAACAAAAAGATAGAGAGTAATTGAGGAAGACACCTGACATGACCTCTGGCTTCTGCATGTATACACACACACACACACACACACACACACACACACACACACACACACGTACGTACGTACGTACACTTCCTCAGGTATATAGAGGTATAGACTGGAACTTTGCAAACTCCTCAGTTGTTTCCCATTGATGACAATCAAACTAAGAAGACAAATTAGATTTAGACATCAAAAGGTGAAGCCAGACCTACTGGGTTCTCACCAGGAAGTTAAAAGAAAAGAGCATTTGTAGACAGAGAAAATGGCATAAGGAAGGAGCCTTGAGAGAAAAAGCCAGAAACCAGGGTAGGGAGAGCAGAGGAGAACAAGCAAAGGTCATGTCTGTGGTTAGGATTGGGCTCAGGTCCCAGATCTACCACTGACAAGCTGAGGTTGAGATAAAAAGGAAGAGCCGCTACACTGAATGGACTCCTGCATATCTGTGGTGGTTTAAATAAGGAAGCCCCCATAGGCTCATATATTTGAATAATTAGTCATCAGGAGGTAGAACTCTTTGAAAGGATTAGATATGGCCTTGTGGGAGGAGGTATGGCCTTATGGGAGGAAGTGTGTCACTGGAGTGTGGGTTTTGAGGTATCAAAAACTCATTGTCTTCTCTCTTCTCTCAGTCTGTGTACTGGGTGCTATGTAAGGGGGTTTGTGAGGCTCTGGCCCAGCAGGAGTGGCCAAAGAGTTGCAGCAATCCTAGGGGGAGCTGGAGCAAGTCGGGCTGCCAGGCCTCTTGGAGGCTAGAGCAGGACACACACAGCAAGTGGCCAGGAGCCAAGGTCAGGGCCACCAAATAGGAAGTGGCTGTCGTAGGCTCCAGCAGCTTCCAGCCACAAAAGCTGCAGGAGAGAACGCTCTTCCCTTCCGGTGTTACAGCTCGATAAAACAGGCCCTCTCGGAGCCTTGGGGGAGTAAACCCTGCACTTCACACCTTGTGGATAGGATCTTAGAAACATTTGGGGGGGGTGGTGTCTCAGGGCAGACGCTTCCTATTGGCTAGGTCTGAGATGTTAAAGGATGCCTCATCTGCACTGGAGGGCTTCAGGTGCTGCCCTTACGTGGCTGATTCTCACAGTTTTCCCCATGGAGCGTCGCAGTCATGTGTTCCAGGACAGGAGCACAGTCAGGAAAAGTCTTAAATACCTCCCGATCTCAGTTATGAGAATTTCTGGGGCTCCTGGCTCCACTCAACCTTACCGAGTCTTCTGCCTGGTGGCCTGGCCACTGCCCCACACTCTTCCTGCTGCCTGCTGATTCAGATGTAGAACTCTCAGCTCTCTCTCCAGCACCATGTCTGCCTGCGCACTCGCTGTCATACTGATAACGGACTGAATCTTTGAAACTGTAAGCCAGCCCCAATTAACCGCTTTCATTTATAAGATTTGCTGTGGTCATGGTGTCTCTTCAAAACAGTAGAACAGTGACTAAGACAATATCTTTATTTCTTAAAAGAGGAAAGAATCAATCCTTCACTGGCTGGGTCAGAGTTGAAGAGAGACTAGGGAGAAAAAAAGAGGAAGGAAGCAGATAAGAAACCATAAAATTCCCTCCGTTATGTCAGTGGAGCGGGTCATCTACTTGCTCACCTACTAAAGTAATCAACTAAAGCCACTGCACACATCACCAGGAAAATATGCTCAGAATTTGAATCCAGTTTAGCTACTGGAAATATTGTTCTTACCAACAGAATGACAGTAAAGAACTAAATCAAAGTCAAATAACTGATTATTAATTGCTTTGAAAAAAAAAAAAAAGCACATAGCCCTGGATCTCATGTGCTCTGAGTTACCCACTGGGCTGAGGATGCTGGAGAGATGACTCAACAGGTAAGAGCACTTGCGACTCCTGCGGAGGGCCTGGAATTAGTTCCCAACACTCACATCTGTAATTGCAATTACAAGGGATCCTTCTGGTCCCATGGAATATCAGGCATGCACAGGATATACTTAAAGAGACTCATGCAAAACACTTGAGATAAAAAGAAATAAATCTTATATGAGGGGGTGTGGGGCAGTGGGCTGTGAGAGGAAACCTGGGAAGGTTGAGCTAAGGCTAGAATCCTCAGAGACCCTGAAGGGACAGTAGGAGCTTTGCCCGCTCCCAAAACCAGGCCCCTGTCACATAACCACAGCGCCCCACAGCCCCCCGCCTTAGAGAGGTTTGTGGTCAGTCAGGTAGGGGCAGCACCCCAAACCCTCCTACATGTAGATAACGAATCCCCAACCTCTCAGACCAAGCCAATAGGAAGCGCCTACTGTCGGACCCTGACCCACCCCAAAACTGTATATAAGGATCCTAACCAGAAGGAATGTGAGAATTACTCCGTTGTGTGAGAGCATCTGTCAAAAGAGCTGTAACACCACCGCCAGGGAAGAGATCTGCTCTCCAGAAAGGAAATGCCACCAGAAGCTCTGTGGAAACCCTCCTTGACTAATCAGCCTCCTGCCAGCTCGGCCTGACTTATATATAAATGTACTTATATAGAAATATAAGTACACATTTGCATGTGATATTAATTGATGAAAAAGGAAGCTGTAAATTGAAAGGAGAGAGAGCCGGGAGGGGTATATAGCAGGGTTTACAGGGAAGAAACAGAAGGGAAAAACGTAATGAACAGATAGCTGGTGGTGGCGCACGCCTTTAATCCCAGCACTTGGGAGGCAGAGGCAGGCAGATTTCTGAGTTCGAGGCCAGCCTGGTCTACAGAGTGAGTTCCAGAACAGCCAGGGCTACACAGAGAAACCTTGTATCAAAAAACCAAAAACACATATATATGTGTGTGTGTGTGTGTGTGTGTGTGTGTGTGTGTGTGTGTGTGTGTATAGAGAGAGAGAGAGCCTCTAAAATACATAAAGTTTAAAAGAGGGAAAAAGAAAGCCAACCACATACTGCTTGTCTTAGCTAGAGTTTTACTGCTGTGAGCAGACACCACAACCAAGCCAACTCTTTTTTTTTTTTTTTTTTTTGGTTGTTCAAGACAGTGTTTCTCTGTGTAGCCCTGGCTGTCCTGGAACTCACTCTGTAGACCAGTCTGGCTTAGAACTCAGAAATCTGCCTGCCTCTGCCTCCCAAGTGCTAGGATTAAAGGTGTGTGCCACCACTGCCAGGCTCCAAGGTAACTCTTATAAGAACAACATTTAACTGGAACTGACTTACAGGTTCAGAGGTTCAGTCCATTATCATCAAGGAGGGAACATGGCAGCATCCAGGCAGGCATGGTACAGGAGGAGCTGAGAGTTCTACATCTTCATCTGAAGGCCACTAGGAGGAGATTGACTTCCAGACAGCTAGGACAAGGGTCTTAAAGCCCACTCCCACAGTGACACATCTAGTCCAACAAGGCCACAGCTCCTAATAGTGCCACTCCCTGAGCCGAGCACATACAAACTATCACACTGCTCTTATCGAGGACTTGAGCTTGGTTCCTAATATCCATGTTGGGCAACTCACAACTGCCTTCATGACTTTCTGCACTTAAGTGCACCCACACACACACACACACCACCACACACATTAAAAATAGTTGTTAAAAACAGAAAATAATTATCTTTAAACATTCAAGATAAGGTGAAGTTGTGACCAGTTTGACCATCTGGATTTGGCGTCATGCTTTGAAAATCTTCCCACCCACCAAAAATACCTGAATTGTGTGGAAGAGATCCCTTTCTTATGTTTGTCCCTTGGCAAACAATATTCTCTTTCTTATTTGAAACAAGGTCATACAACATAGCCAAGTCTGGCCTGGGACTCACTGTATAGCTCAGTCTAGTATCAGACTCCTGGCAGTCCTCTGTCCTCAGCCTTCTCAGTGTGAACTACCTACTATATCCAGCTTAAATGATAATCTTCTTTCAATTCGTGATATGAGTTCCTCAAGAAACTGAAAGCCCTCTTGAACCATGACTAGGGTGTCACTCCCACAACTAGGGGAAAAGAACTCACATAATTGGCAGCAGAGAGGCATGTGGGAATGGCATATGTATTTAGATTTGGCAGATGTCAGACTAGATGTGGTACTTCACCCTCTGGGGTGCACTTTCGTTTTTGTAAACTTTTTTTTTTTTTTTACATTGGTTGATTGGTGTGTGTGTGTGTGTGTGTGTGTGTGTGTGTGTGCTCGAGAGTGCCACGGCATTTGTGTAGAGATTAGAGAAAAGCTGGCAGAAGTCAGTTCTCTCCTGGAATAGTCAATGTCCCAGGGGTCCAACTCTGATCAACAGGTTTGGTGACAAGTGCCCCACCCCCGGGGTGTCTCCCTGGCATCTGGATTATGCTTTCTTTACTGAGCACTCAACTCTGCTCCAAGCCTGGGATGGTAGCGATGATTAAACAGGAAAACAGATGGAACAGAGGCCATCAGTCCCTGTGATTCATCTATTATTCCAGTATAAAATGCCCTAAGCTAGAATGTTCTTAGTGTTATGCAGTTAATGTATGAAAATTGTCTAGAGGCACAGGAGGAGTAATGGCAGCCTGGAAGAATAAAAAGGGTTAAGGGAAGTTAGGAGAGTCACATCCCACCTCTGTGCTGGGGTTATTAAGGCGTCCTGAGCTAAAAACTGGGCACACCTTACCGCACAACTCGGTCTGTAAAGAAAGCATTTCCCATACACACTGCGACTGGAAACATCTCAACACACAGCACGGTCTGTAACGCATTTCCTATAAACATTGCCTGCCAAGAGGGATTTTCTTAACTTTTCTGTCCAAGTTCAAGTTTCTTTTCAGAGACTCGGGACACTGGATGGACCAAGCAGTCTCCCTCTCCCTCAGCTCTGGGTTTCCTTTCTGTGAGGCCAAAAAGCATGGACTACATCTCCTTGTCTCATAGTAAGCACAAAGGTGTTCCCTAGGGCTCCAAATCCTTTAACACCTACTCAGAAAAACTCAGCTAAACTCCAACAGACCAGGTTAACCGCCCCTACACTGCCCACCCTCAAACCCAAGTTTCCCTGCAGGCAAATCAGTCCAACGGGCAAACCATCCACTGCAGGAAAACCTCCCAGACACAGGTTTCAATGAACCTAAACTCAATTTTCAATATTTGACTCTAAAACTGATTAAAAACCCATTCCCTCTCCCTGAGGGTACCTGGCCAAGCAATCCAGTTGCTTTCCTTCGAAGGAAAAGTCATCTTAAAAGTAAGTTTCTTTCTTTCTTAATCCAAACTTCTTTGTCCCTGAGAGACGACTGCAGAAAACAGGAAGTGCCTGATGGGTTTTTCTCTTGCTTAGAACCGTAAGAAAAAGTAGTGACAGGGTAGCCAGAAAGTAGGGACTTTGAACTTAGGCATTCTTTACTTCCTGGTTATTCATATGGTAAGGATTTAACAACTGTTTATTTCTCCAAGCAAAGGAGATGAGAAAGCTTTACTAGTGCAATTATGTATGGACAAGGCTGGGAAAACAGGCCACTCATCCCGCCAAAGTTCCAAAGTGGCAGCTGTTTCATGAAGGTTTTGTGTGTCTGTGTCTGTGTGTGTGTGTGTTATTTTGTTTTGTTTTGAGATAGACTCTTTTTATGTACCCCTGGCTGGCCTGTTACTCCCAATGTAGATCAGGCTAGCATGGAATTCACAGAGACCCACCGGACTCTGCCTCCTGAGTGCTTAGATTAAAGGCAATCACTACTTAGTTTTAGGAAGCTTTTATATTAACAGAACAAAAAAAGTCATCAGTCAACACAAAATCAAGTACGTTGGTGGAAACATTGGGTAGGCAGGTTGCAGCAAAGAAACGAAAGCCTTGGTAAAGTCTTCTGATCTGAGGCCATTTTCAGTGTCTGGGTTGTTATGAGCTGGTACCCAGCTTTGTTAATAAATCCCAAAGGCTTTGCCTGATAGGAGATCTTAGGGCATTACGGAAGTGGGTAGTAAGGAAGTTCTAATCAGGTGATCAGTTCTGTCTGGGACCCTTAGTTCTTGTGTTTTTAGACATCCAGTATGGTTTTGCTTATCTTGTCTTGTCTAATCTTTTCTATAACTTGTGATCCTCCTGCCTCTGTCTTCTAAGAGGATTATGGGTATGAGCCACCATGCCTTGCTCTGTTTGGTTTTTTTTTTTTTTTGTTTTTTTTTTTTTCATAATGAATGGGAATTGAGAGATGGACAGAGAAAAAATGGAAAGCAAAATGGTCTGGTTTGCTTGGTTGAAACATATTGTCGCTGAGGACAAGGGAAAGCAAGCATATCTCTGTACCGTGGTTCCCATCAAAGCTGTACTCTCAGTCACTAGGGTCATGGCAAGTTAGCCTAGGCTAGTCAAGTGTCCACACTGTTGATAATGAGCGAGGTTCTTCTGAACACACAGAGCCAGGGACTTGAACCAGCACACAGGTACTCAACATCACCCAATACACCAGAAAGCTAAGACATACTCAGCTTGAGAGAGAGAAGTCTCTATGCTCTCTGTCAACAGGTCAATAGTGGTCTTGCATACTTTTTCTTCTGCCTTTGCACAAATTGCTAAAGACTGTTTTTGTTTTTGTTTTTGTTGTTGTTGTTGTTGTTGTTGTTTTTTATGTTATATGACTACTTGTTTCAAAAAGAGTGTTCTGGGGCTGGAGAGATGGCTCAGCGGGTAAGAGCACTGACTGCTCTTCCGAAGGTCCTGAGTTCAAATCCCAGCAACTACATGGTGGCTCACAACCACCCGTAATGAGATCTGACACCCTCTTCTGGTGTGTCTGAAGGTACCTGCAATGTACTTATGTATAATAATAAATAAATCTTTGGGCCGGAGCGAGCAGAGGACCTAAAGTCAATTCCCAAAAACCACATGAAGGCTCACAACCATCTGTACAGTGATAGTGTACTCATAAAACATAAAATAAATAAATAAATCTTTAAAAAAAAAAAAAAGAGAGTGTTCTGAGCTGGGCATAGTGGCACACACCTTTAATAGCAGCATTCAAGAGAAGAGGCAGGTAGATGTCTATGAGTTCAAAGTCAGCCTGGTGTAAGCAATTTCCAAGACAGAAGACCTATATAGTAGAGAGAGATCCTGTCTCAAAAACAAACAGACAAACAAAAAACCAATTCTGATACATTAACTTAGCTGGCCATATAAATGTGTCCAATGTAAGTACCCATACTTTAGTTCAGTGGTTCTCAACCTGTGAGTTGAGACCCTTTCACAGGAGTTACACACATCAGATAGCCTACACATAAGAGATTACATTACAATTCATAACAATAGCAAAATTATAGTTATGAAGTAGCAACAAAAATAATGTTGGGAGGTCACCGCAACGTAAGGAACTGTATTAAAGGGTCGCAGCCTTCGGAAGGAACCACTGCGCTAGCTTTTCTAGTGGAGTGTCAGGGGTGCTTCCCAGTGAAGGACTGCTCTGTTAGCTGAACGCTTTGGTTTTTAAAAGCCCTTTGTGTATGTATAACTGCTGTGTGTGTACATGTGTGTGCATGTTCATGTGTGCTGGTGAGGAAGCCCTCATGCCACAGCATGCATGTGGAAGTCGCAGGGCAATTATAGCCATCAGTATTTGCTTCCACCTCATTTGCCACAGGGCTTGCGTTGTTTGCTGCTGCCTAATCAAGGTTAACTGGCCCACGGCAGCAAGATGTATGAAACTGAGGCGAGATAACCAGCCTTGTGGTAGCCACCGACTAGGGCCTAGAGCATTTGCGAATAAGGCCTAGGGCATTTGTGAATAAATATAAAGGCCTCCGTGTCATTATTCAAAGCAACGGTGGGCATAGAAAAACCCTTATTTTTACATCATCACATTTTTAAAATTTTTTTTATTTTTTGGTTTTTCAAGACAGGGTTTCTCTGTGTAGCCCTGGCTGTCCTGGAACCAGGGTAGACCAGGCTGGCCTCGAACTCAGAAATCCACCTGCCTCTGCCTCCCAAGTGCTGACACTATCACATTTTTAAAGAGTTTTCTTCTTTGGCTTCCTGTCTAGGCTGCTACTTTGGGGAGTTGGTAGAGTAGGAGTTGTCACTGAATCCTTCCATGTCCTCTATCTAGTAAGAATTGAGCAAACAGGGACACCTCATAAAAATACTGAGAAGCCAGGAATGTCCATTAAGCTTAAAGTCAGGGATCTTCAAAAGAGTTTACTGAATGAACATCTGTCTCCAGGAGATGCCCTAATTGCAGGGAGTAATGCTCGGTTCCAGGAAACATCCTCACCCGCAGTGAGGGGCAGATCTCTCCCCCCTCCCCCCCCCATGTGCCAAAGTTATCTCCTCACCTGGGGTACAAAGGGCAATGGAAACAAAGAACAATGAGCTCCACCAATGAGAGATAACCAACTCATGCTGTAAACCTATGTTCTGAAAGGATATAAAGAGTGTGTGCTTTTGTTCCTCGTGTGCTCAGGGCCGATGACCCTGACCGACAGGGAAGAAGGACCAGCACACCACTTCCTTCCAGCAACAGTTTACTCAGGAATGTCTTGCTTAACGGTTATAGCAGAGTGGCCCCGAGCGCCACCAGGAGTCTGACTATATACCTTTCGTAGGACCGCCCATGAGCCCATACCACATTTCACACAGTCATAGGCTACTAGGCATTGACATAGAATCAGGCCACTGGTGGGCACGCCCCCGGGTCCAAATAGCAACAGTTTACTCCAACGGCTCCAGCTGGCCAGTGCGATCTTTAAGGCATGGCAACAGCGCTCCACAGTTCCCCCTTTTTTATTATAAGAGCTGAAATTGCGCAATCAAGCAAGCACCATCATGTAGGAATCCACGATCAAGGGCAAAAATACAGCTAATAGAAATGGCACTCACTCTACTGGGTGCAATGGGCTGAGCCCTCCAGGTGCAAGAGCTGAGTACCAAACGCATGCTGAACACCCATCCCAAGTGCAATGAGGTCAAGCGACCTCATGGGGTGCAAGGGCTGTCCAGAATGTGGATATGGCAATGGGGTGAACTCTATTGCTGCTTTAATGCCATCAGCCAGGCTTGTGGAGAAACACCAGCCTCAATGGCCTGGAATGCACGCACCACCAGGGCCCTTTCTTGTCTCTGCATTTTCACCATCCGACATATGCAAAACAGGCAGAGTACGTAGGCGCCTATTAAGGCAACAGCCAACACTCCTAAGCCCGCCCATTCTTTCAGATGGCTCATGGCCTGGGAGATCCAGGCTGCTATTAGTAGTAAAGAAGCGAGGAAAAACTCGCGCATCATGCATCATGGGCATTGGAATCGGGAACACCGACAGAATTCCCCATCTCGGCTCTGCTTCTCCCTTTCTCATCATCGCCAGCCAGATCACCGTCAGCAGCAGGAGGATCTTCATTTCTCGCCTTCCTCACTAGACATTCCGGCACCCACACTGGATCCTGCTGGTCCTGTGGGAAAACACAGACAGAGCCTCGTGCCCGTGTCAGCACGGGATCAGGTCCCCTCCAGGAACCTGTTAAGATATCTTTCCACTTTACCATGCCTCGTGATGGGCCATGGGAATCACAATGTCTGCCTGCTGCTGAGTGGCCTTGAGAATCCAAATTCAAAAAATGTATGGTAAATAGAGCAAGAGATATTCTCTCCTTGGGGGTGCGGCCATAGCCTATTCCCCCTTTTTGTTTTTGTAGGCACTCTTTGAGGGTGCGATGTGCACGTTCCACAATTCCTTGTCCCTGAGGCAGAACTATCCACTCATATCTTTGATCTGGTTCCTCATGATTACACGATGGCACTGTAAAGGCAAATCTTTCGCTATCCTTGGAACAAAGCGGAATGGAGAAAAAACAATCTTTGATATCAATGACTATTATAGGCCAAGAGGCAGGCAACGCTGATAGTAGCGGCAAGCCTCTTTGTACAGGCCCCATGATCTGCATCTGTGCATTAATTGCTCGTAGATCATGCAATAATCTCCATTTTCCAGATTTCTTCTTAATGACGAAAATAGGAGTATTCCAGGGAGACACAGATGGTTTGATGTGACCCAAAGATAACTGCTCTAGCACTAAGCTCTGAGCTGCCTGAAGCTTTTCAGAGGATAACGGCCACTGAGGAACCCGTACAGGATCCTCTGTTTTCCACATAATGGGAATTCCTCCCTCAGTGGCCCCTAGGAAAAACCCAGACCCTTCCTATCATTTTTTGGCATGGTTTCAATTGGTTGTGATTTCCCTTGTAGATACTTTCCTAATCCTTTACCAAGTTTCCATCCCATGTCTTGCATCATTCTCTGAGAGGGCAAGGAGCATTCAGCATTAGTTAAGCGATAATCCATGTCTCTTAAGAGATCTCGTCCCCACAGACTAACAGGTAGCTCCAACACATAAGGCTGGAAATGCCCATAATGTCCTTCTTGATCCTCCCAAGGGAGCTCTCGGGCACTCATTTCAGGTGTCTTGGCATACCCTAGTCCTTGCAAAGTTTGAGATGAGGATTGAACCAGCCAGCCTTTCGGCCAATCTTTTAGGGCGACGATACTACGGTCTGCCCCTGTGTCTAGTAGGCCTTTGATGATTTTCCCATTAATTTTCAGTTCCACTATAGGGCGCTTCTCTAGATCAAGACTGAGATAAATCGAATCTACGCCGGTGGAGCCAAAACCTTGACTTCCCCTATTACGATTCTGGGATGGAAACAATTCATGTAAACTAGGCAAAACGAGTAATTGAGCTATTCTATCTCCAGGAGATATGGCTGAAACCCCTCTAGGGGAAGAGGCTAGGATCTTAACTTCCCCTTCATAATCTGCATCAATTACTCCTGGATGAATAACTAATCCTTTTAATGCGGAAGACGATCTTCCTATTAACAAGCCTACAGTACTAGGAGGTAACAGATCTTTAAAATCTGTTGAAATAGGCTGCACTCCCATTTGTGGTGTCAATACGATGCGGGAGGTGCAACGGAGGTCCAGCCCTGCAGAGCCTGGCGTGGCCCTTCTTGGGGCCTCATATTGGGTAGGCTGACACTCCCTTGACTCTCCTGCCCCTCCATAGCCCCATATATTCGAGGGCCCTGAGGCCAGGGGCCCTGCACTCCGTTTTTTGACATCGAATGACCACTTGCTTGCTCAATAGGTCGTCCATCGATATCCCTAACCGACCTACACTCATTAGCCCAGTGGTTTCCTTTTCTGCACTTAGGACATACTCTAGGAGTACATTTCTGTACCTCTCGCCCTCTATTTGGACACTGACGTTTTAGATGTCCCTGCCTGCCACATGAGAAACAGGCACCTGGGGCCTTTGCCTTAGCCTTGGAATACTGGACCAACTCCTCGCATCACGACAGCTGCCAGCCCAGCATTGGATAAAGGACCTCCTATTTCTCTACATGCCTTCATCCATGCTTGCAATCCCTTGTTTTTCCAAGGGGTGATGGCCTGACAGCATTCTCTAGTACACTGCTCAAATATGAGCTGTTGCACTAGTGGCATGGCAGTATCAGGATCTCCAAAGATCCGACCTGCAGCCTCCATCATTCTAGCCACAAAATCATAGAACAGTTCTGTGGCCCCTTGAACGATTTTTGTTAGATTTCCTGACACTTCTCCTTTATTTGGCAAAGCTTTCCATGTCTTCAAAGCTAACTGATTAATCTGCCCATATACCTGCGGAGGATAAGCTGTTTGATTGTTCAACCACTGGTCCTGGCCTGTGAGCATGTCTAAATTCCAAGCCGCCTGTCCTTGTGCTGCATTATCTCTGGCCTGTTGTTGAGCAAACTCAGAGTAAATAGACTTCCAATTCAAGTACTGGCCCATCGAAAGGCATGCCTTTACTGTAGACATCCAATCTGAAGGTGTCATGGCACTCAAGGTAAGCCTTTCCACTTGAGCAACAGTGAATGAGGCACTAATGCCATATGCCTGCACAGACTCAGCTAAATTTTTCAGGACCTTGAAATCTAATGGTTCATAGGTCCGTACTTGATTGGCATCCTCGAACACTGGGAAGGCGGTTGCCATCTCCCTCCAAGTCTGTGGGCAGAAAGTACAAGAGGGCGTCACCACTCCGGCTGTCCGCCCTTGTGCGTCCCCTTGTGGTTGCAAGGAACCACACTCTGCTCGGGAGACTTCCGCATAAGGTGGCCCGCGAGGCATACTAGGCAATGCCCTATCCGTCTCCTTCCTCACTTCCTCCTTCTTCTTGCCTGCTGTCTTCTTCTTCTTCCTCTCTAAAAGTTTCTCCATTTTTGCCAACAGCTCTTGCATTTGTTCTTTTAAGTCTCTCTCCCCAATACTCTCGTTAAAATTGCTATCAGACTCAGACTTAGGCACCTTGACAACTTCCCTCAAATCCGGATATAGATTCCCTGAACTTTTCTTTTCATGGACTTTAGAACGCCTAGAACTGTTAGACTGAGTCTCAGACTTCATCTCCTTTATATGTTCTAAGACCTCTGCCGTCACTTTAACTGCAGGAATACATTCCTCACTAGTCAAGCAACTACAAATGACTTTCCACACTCCTCTCACTCTTGTTTTGCCCTTTTTATCTTGCAGGGTACCTTCCTCCCAGGCTCGGTCCAAATCTTTCCCTAACTTATCCCAGCAGGGTAACGTAAGGTTGCCTGACACGGCAAACCAGGGGGCGACATAGTCCACCTCCTGGAGGAACTGAGCCAGTACCTTATCCTTATACTTTAATCCTTTGCTACTGAGCAGCTTGTGAAGAGCGGTCTTTACAGGGCAAGACTGAGAGGTTCCCATGGCTACTGACGACCCTGATGACAGTTAAGGCAGAAGCAAGCCAGCAAAGTCACGAGAACCACCCCCACTACTACAACTGTTACGATCCAAGGAGAAACCCCTCCCGGCACAAACATGCTCTGTCGGCCGTTTGCTTTCACTTTTGGCTGCCTGCAACTGAGGATTTGAAACAATGAAACTTCTTTCAGAGGATTTGAAACAATGGAGCCTCCTTCCCGAAGGACCTTTCAACTGAGGGGCCTCCTTCCCGAAGGACCTTTCAACTGAGGGGCCCCACTTATGGCCTCTTTCTGATCGATCGCCCTGATCGATCACCCTGACTGCTGCTGGTTCTGGAACACCACAGAAGTCCCCCAAAAGTGAGACTCTTCCGTGCGGGCCACCAAAATGTGCGGGGCCGACACCCTGACCGACAGGGAAGAAGGACCAGTACACCACTTCCTTCCAGCAACAGTTTACTCAGGAATGTCTTGCTTAACGGTTACAGCAGAGTGGCTCCGAGCCCCACCAGGAGTCTGACTATATACCTTTCGTAGGACTGCCCATGAGCCCATACCACGTTTCACACAGTCATAGGCTACTAGGCATTGACGTAGAATCAGGCCACTGGTGGGCACGCCCCCCGGGTCCAAATAGCAACAGTTTACTCCAAGGGCTCCAGCTGGCCAGTGCGATCTTTAAGGCACGGCAACAGCGCTCCACACTCGTGGTCTCCTTTGCCCCAATTGTGGGACGACCCCAGTATACTGGATCATTAAACCTCTTGCTTATTGCATCAATCTCTATCTCTGTCTTCTTCATGAGTGGGACATCCATCCCCGAATCTAACCATCTGATCTGTGCATCTGTGGTCATCGGTGTCACAACAAAGGTCCTTGGTCTTTACAGTAATCAGGAGCATGGATCATGGGCTTCCACATGACTTCTGGCAACAACACAGACCAGGAACATGCCCCCAGCTGCTGTAGGTCCACTGACCCAGAGGTTTAGAGGTCCAGCTGCCCCTGGACCACTGACATCACCACGGCCTCAGGTGGCAGCTCAGGCCACTCAGATCAATATGGCTCCTGGTGGCAACACCACCCTTGGACATCAATACAGGTTCAGACAGGAGCCCAGACCACAGACAACCATGTGGCCTTTAGTGGTAACATGGGCCACAAACATCAACAGAGATTCTGGATGCAGTAGGACCTTAGACTCAGATATGGCCCTTGGTGTGAAAGCATGGACTCAGGCAGCAGTGCAGATCACTCCCGTCAGCTTGGTTCCTACCACCTTTGAATCCCATCGAGTCTTCAGTTTTATTGCCCTCTACAGTGCTCATACCACTCTGTTCTTCAATCTTTCCCATCTCTCCATCACATATTTGTTCATCTCAGGGGTGTCTACAGTCCTCACCATGAAAGTGAGGCATCTTGGCTTGGTAGCACCCACTTAATCCCAGCACTTAGGAGGTAGAGGATCACCTGGATTTCTGTGAGTTTGAGGCCAGCCTGGTCTGTATAGTGGGACCCTGTCTCAAAAAGAGAAGAGGGTACACAGAGACAGAGACAGACAGAGAGAGAGAGAGAGAGAGAGAGAGAGAGAGAGAGAGAGAGAGAGA
>JADRCD010188497.1:0-25829 GCA_019843815.1 Montemys delectorum | reverse complement strand
AGAGAGAGAGAGAGAGAGAGAGAGAGAGAGAGAGAGAGAGAGAGAGAGAAAGAAGAAGAAGAAGAAGAAGAAGAAGAAGAAGAAGAAGAAGAAGAAGAAGAAGAAGAGGAGGAGGAGGAGGAGGAAGAGGAGGAGGAGGAGGAGGAGGAGGAGGAGGAGGAGGAAGAAGAAGAGGAAAAGGAGAAGAAGAAGGAGAAGGAGGAGGGGAAAAAAAGGGAAGGAGGAGGAGGAGGAGAGGGAGGTGCTGATTCTCTAATTGGTTCTTGATTGAGTCAATAACAAAGGCAGAAGCTAATTGCTGGGTGAAAGGAAAAAGGTGGAACTTTTGGGTCCCAGGAGGAAGATAGAAGGGAGATGCAGGGAGAGAGGAGGTAGCTTTGGACCAGGCTTTGGAACGAGATGACACAACAACCATGTAAGGTCTTAGAGCATCCAGAACTGGATGGCTGGAATAGCTTAGCTGGTATGTTTAGGGATAGAGGTTTCTGTGCCCCACAATTGTGTTATCTGGCAAGTTTGAAAATAATAAAGAGGTCTAGTGTTTTTCTTCCTCTGGGATAAGGTGGGCAGGAGAACGAGAGCAGCTGGGGCAATAACTGGTGGCTTGGCAGAACTATTTTGGAGGACTAGGCAAATTGGGAGTGAGGCACATGGCAGCATGATCTCCGAGCTAAACTGTGAGAGGTTAGAGCTCAGCCTGAGCTCTCTGAAAGGATGTAGCATGCTTTTTAAAAATTACATGCTGCGAAGAAGGAGGAGGAAGAAGAGGAGGAGGAGGAAGAGGAAGAGTTGTTTTGGATAGAGAGGGGGATAATAGGTAGGAATGTAGGCAATTTTGATTTACATACATTATGAACTAAATTAAATAACCAGTAATGCAGAGATTCATAACTAGTCAAGGTGCTGAGAAAAGTGACTATACAATAATGATATAGAGTGCTCAGTCTAAACTTGGCTTATCTATATCACTCCCTCTAAGGCTCAAGGAACATCACAAAAGAGCAGGTGGAAGAATGTAAGAGATGGAGAATGGGAAGGAGTGGTGTGAACTGCTCTCTTCTGGACAGAGTGGCTCATGGGTGACAGTGGCTACCTATAGAAGACTGAGGCCCTCAGCATCCATCATGGCTCCACCCCTCCCTGAGGAGCTGTAGAATTAATGGTTGCTGGATAGGAGGAGCCATAGTCCCCAATGGTGTAGCCACTGGCGATTGCTCTTTCTCAAGCAAATAACCCCCTAGCCACAGTTACTCAGACAACCCTAATTAAATGCGGTGAACTAACTAAATACAATAAATGCCAGGTGGCGGCGGTGGTGGCAGCGCACGCACGCCTTTAGTCCCAGTACTTGGGAGGCAGAGGCAGGCGGATTTCTGAGTTCGAGGCCAGCCTGGTCTACAGAGTGAGTTCCAGGACAGCCAGGGCTACACAGAGAAACCCTGTCTCGAAAAAAAAAAAAAAGAAAGAAAGAAAGAAAGAAAAAAAACCCACAATAAATACGTGGCATGAAAATAGGGAACTTTGATGGGACAGGGAAGGGGATACGATATGGGGAACTAGAGGTATTGTTCAGTGATTAAGGCCGCAGATTGCTGTTGCTGAAGACCCAGGTTCCATTCACTTCACCCACACGGCCCCTCACAATCTCCAGTAACTCTGGTTGCAGGAGATCTGGCACCCTCTTCAGGAATCCGCACTTACTGCATACACATGGAGCACAGACACATAGGCACAGTGAACACCTACAGACATAAAATAAAAATAGATACATAAATGGAATGCTAATAAACATCTAAAAAAGCTTTCTACTATAACTTCAGCCATCATGAACAAACTCCAGCCATATAAATTACCTTAAAAATAAAGAGAGAAGGTAGTCGGGGAAATTATAAACAAAGTACAGTATGTATGTATGCATGCATGCATGCACGTACGTACGCATGCATACATGTATGTACATAATTGTGAAATAATTATTTTTCATGTTTATTTATTTTAGTTTATATATCAGAATGTTTTGCCTACACATATTTTTGGTTTGGTTTGGTTTGGTTTGGTTTGGTTTTTCAAGACAGGGTTTCTCTGTGTAGTCCTGGCTGTCCTGGAACTCACTCTGTAGACCATGCTGGCCTCGAACTCAGAAATCCACCTGCCTCTGCCTCCCAAGTGCTGGGGATTAAAGGCGTGTACCACCACCGCCCGGCTACAAGCATGTTTATACACCACATGCATGCCTGGTACCACTAGAATCCAGAAGAGAGCATTGGATCCCCTGGATCTGGAGTTATAGATTGTTGTGAGCCACCAGATGTGTGCTGGGAACTGAGCCCAGGCATTCTACAAGAACAAGTACTGTTTTTTTTTTTTTTTAGATTTATTTATTTATTATAAATAAGTACACTGTAGCTGTCTTCAGACACACCAGAAGAGGGCATCAGATCTCATTACAGATGGTTGTGAAGCTACTATGTGGTTGCTGGGATTTGAACTTAAGACCTCTGGAAGAGCAGTCAGTGCTCTAACCTGCTGAGCCATCTCTCCAGTCCCAAGAACAAGCACCCTTAACTACTGAGCTATCTCTCTAACTCTAAAGAATGATTTTTTTAAAAAGAAAAAGCAATGGATTCATAACAAGACCCTGTCTCAAAACAATGAAAACAAATAAAAAATGTAAATATTAAAACAAAACATGCTGCAGGGTTCTGATGTAGCATTAAGGTAGTTTCAATGATTATTATAGATTATAATTATTATGATTATTATTATAGTTTATTTTGAATAAACCAGTCTTTTTGACTAGTATTTACAACAACAAAAAAATGAGATTAGCAAGTTAAATATAACATTTGAACCACTCCTTTAAAGTCAATAAGCCTACTCTCCAAAGGACCAAATAGGACAAGATTGAAGAAACCAAATCCATAGTATGAAAAACCCTGCTTGGCTTATACAGACACAAATAAACTACTAACAATAATAGAAAACAAGCACATAAACATCAAAAAGAGAGAGAATAGACTTTGCAGTGAGGTCTCAGGGCATTATGGTTGGGATCTTGGGACCAGACTGACAGGTTCATGTCCTGTTGCTACTAGACACTATCTCTGTGACCTTTAATAAGGGATTTTTTTTCCTACTTCCTTTAAGGAATTCTGAAAAGAATGCCATGGGGTTCTTGTGATGATTGAACAAATTAATGTAATCCACTTAAGGTGATGCCTATGTCTGAAGAGCCAAGCAAGTGTGGGCTACTAAGTATCACATGTGTTAATGAGTAACCTTTTACTGGCATGCATTTAAGATAGTGGTTCTCAACCTGTGGGTGACGACCCCTTTCAAGTCCCATAACAGATATCTCATACATCAGATATTTACATTATTATTGACAACAGTACCAAAATTACAGCCAGGAACTAGCAACAAAAATAATTTTACGATCAGGGTCACAACAACTTGAGGAACTGTATTGTCGGGTCTCAGCATTAGGAAGTTTGAGAACCACTTCATTGATTAGCATTTTAGAAGGGAAGGAAAGAGGACACAGCAGTAGCAGTATCAGGAGACTTAACTAAATCTTTCAAAATTGCTGTTCAGATAACTTGAAAGTCCAAGCTATATTACTAAATAACAAAACAAAACAAAAACAAAAACAAAAAAAAAAACTTATACTCATTTCTGTATCAATACTCTCTATAAAAAGGCAAAGGCATATTTAAAGTTACTAAAGAAAATGGGAATTATCTGGCTGGAGAGATGACTCAGCAGTTAAGAGCACTGACTGCTCTTCCAGAGGTCTTGAGTTCAATTCCCAGCAACCACATGGTGGCTCACAACCATCTGTAATGGGCATGTGATGTGTCCATTTTGGTGTGTCTGAAAACAAATAAATAAATCTTAAAAAAAGAAAGAAAGAAAGAAAGAAAGAAAGAAAGAAAGAAAGAAAAGAAAATAGGAATAATCCTTGAAGACATGCAACTTGGCAAATAAGTGAAGAAATAAATCTTAAGGGACTGGAGAGGTGACTCAGTGGTTAAGAACACTTGCTGCTCGCCCAGAGAACGAGAATTCAGTTCTGAGACCTCAAATCAGGATGTAACCAACTGTAACTTCAGATCCAGTGGATCCAATACCTTCATCTGGTCCCTAGAGGAATGTGCACACACATGACTGACACATACATATACACATGAATAAATTTTTTTAAAGAAAGGGCCAGCACGACTTTAGTCCCAGCACTTGAGAGGCAGAGGCAGGCAGATTTCTGAGTTCGAGGCAAGCCTGGTCTATAAAGTAAGTTCCAGGACAGCCAGGGCTACACAGAGAAACCCTGTCTCAAAAAACCAAAAAACCAAAAAAAGAAAAAAGAAAAGAAAAAAAGAAAGAAAAAAAAAGAAAAGAAAAGAAAAGAAAGAAAAGAAAAGAAAAGAAAGAAAGAAAGAAAGAAAGAAAGAAAGAAAGAAAGAAAGGGACAGGCATGGTGGCACACTGTAGCATGTAGTTTTTGCTTACACCACTCCATGTTCCTGGCTAGATGCACTTGTGCACCTGCCCTGGAGCCACCACAGATCCACAAATGAAAGACACACATTAGTGTATTTTTAATATGCTTTTTAGCTCAAAGGCTGGGCACTCTAAGCCTCCTGAAGCTAACATGCCTTTATCTTCATTTCCAGCTCAATACTTCTAGATCTGCCCTCAACTTAGTTGCCCAGTTACCTTCTCCTTGCTCAGTACGCTAAGTCAGCTTAGTTGTATTTCTAATCTCCTGCCTGCTACCCCAGGCCTAGTCAGGGAAGTAGCCAATGGCCACTCTACCAGAGATCCCACATGACTGGTGGCTCTCTCTCCATCTGAAGCATGGAAAATCCTCTTTTCCTCCTCCTGCATCTGCTATCCTGCCTGTGACAACCTGCAAGTCCCACCTCTTCCACCAGCCATCACTTACCAGCATCTTTATTGATCAATCAAAGACCAATAGGGGAACAGGACCTTCAGCATTCGCATGTAGATTCCCAATCAAAGCATGGGAACTACCTCCCACATCTCAACTTTTCTGTCCAATTAAAAACCAAAAAAACCTCTCAGACATAAATTAAACAAAACCATAACAATTGTGGAAATTATAAAGTACAATATAAAATTAGCATTCAATTAATTATTTTTGTCAATTAAATAAAGTACTCTACCATCATTGCTAACCTAAAGAGTTATAATTCTATCCCTGAATTATGATTAGAGTTTAGCCTGTAACACTATCTGAAAACCATGTCTTCCACTCTATAACCTCTCTCTCAATGCTGAACAACTTCAGTTCAATTATGAGACCATAACTAAGCTTCAATCCCATCAGAAATTCAAGAACGAATTAAATATTGCCAGAGTATATAGGAAGCACCAAACATAACTTCCAAAACTTAAACAATTACAGAGACAGCTGACTACCTGGAAAGCCCCTATTTTCTTATAACATTGGAGCATCTGTTTTGAGTCTTCTAGCCCTGATTCACCTATTCATGACAGACCTTTCATGAGGCAGGAAATATGAAGGACTGGCTTACTCTGTCCTGGCAGAGATAAAGAGAGCTCAATTCTTCTTTGAAGGGGAATGGGGAAGCTGCCAGGAATAGACATGTTTCATGGTCAAAGATCCTTAATAATGAAATGACATTAAAAGTCACATTCTGTGGATTTCTGATGTTTTTGAAGACTAAGAAAAAAGCTACCTCTGAACTGTTAAACCTCAACTACTCTTGGCCATTTCTATTTGAGTAAACTAAAAACACTTTATTATAATTAAATCAGAATCTAATATAACCATGAGTTTGCTATCTGGCCCTTAACTTGTGTTACTTAATCATCTTAAACATTTTGTAATAGCATCTATTAGAAGGACTGATTCAAAGCCTTGTATTTTTAAATAAGTTGCATAGGCACAATGCAAGAGTAACAATATTAATTTCAAATTTTGTCAATATACAGATTTATACCAGTGAAAATCTAAATCTGTATTAATATAAGTTCTATACCAATGTAAGAATTATAACTTCAATTTGTATCAATTATAAAGATTTCTATCAATTAATATTATGACTATACAATGCTTTGTTTAAGGATATAACTTAGAAAACAAAAAAACAAAAGTTGGGCTGTGGTGGTGCGTGCCTTTAATCCCAGCACTTTCGAGGCAGAGGCAGCCGGATTTCTGAGTTCGAAGCCAGCCTGGTCTACAGAGTGAGTTCCAGGATAGCCAGAGCTATACAAAGAAACCCTGTCTCAAAAAAAGAAAAAGAAAAAGAAAAAAAGAAAAGGAAAAAGAAAAAGAAAGAAAGAAAGAAAAAAGAAAAAATAAAAAAAGAAAAAAGGATGTAATTTAGTAATCCATCCAATCTATTTCCTCCCTGTTCAAAATTATGACCATTTCCAAATTATCTCTTAAAATGACAACCTATTGATAATTTATAACCATTACCAGACACCCAAACCCAAGGAATTGGGCTGACGACTCTCCATAGCTTCTTCTTGCTGAAGGGCAATGAGAAAAATCTCAGGAGAGGTAGGAAAATTAGAACTGGTTAGACTTAAGAAAGCTCGTTTTCGCATCTGTTATCCAGTTTCTGCATGTTTGGAAGGTTCGGAGCTTGACTGAAGTTCTGACTGTATCTGTCTGAAAGTTTGGATAAAGGGAGGTTATCTGGAATCAGCAGCAATTATGAGGCTGTTTTGGAAGCAAGTCTCTGGAAACAGCTTTAGGAAGCAGGGGGCTGGAACAGCAGGTCAGTTCAGTGTCCCAGTGAGGGAATCTTTTTTTGTTTGTTTGTTTTTGTTTGGTTGTTTTTTGGTTTTTTGAGATAGGGTTTCTCTGTGTAGCCCTGGCTGTCATGAACTCACTCTGTAGACCAGGCTGGCCTCGAACTCAGAAGTCCACCTGTCTCTGCCTCCCAAGTGCTGGGATTAAAGGTATGCACCACCATGGCCCAGCATCCAGTGGATGAAAGCTATACATTCTGCAGTATATGAATCTCACAACCAAAAGTTTAGCACCATTAAGATTTTTGTATGAATTCTGCAGGGTACACAGATCAGTTAAGAATGAAATTCTGCTTTGTTTTTGAGCATGTAAAAGACAACTGTCTTTTTTATAAGTTAATTTTATCAATAACCAAATGTAATAAGTCTTCATTCATGCCATATAAGGAGGGCACAAAGAATCTTAGGGATTCCATAACCAACAAGATTTATTGTTTCATGTTAGCTGAAGTTTTGGCTAGAGGCATTTTTATGTCTAAGCCAGTTACTGGGCTATTCTCTTGTTGAGGAATCAGCAGATTAATTTACCAATCTTGTTTGATTTGTACTGGCTAGTTTTGTGTGCCAACTTGACACAGGCTGCAGTTATCACAGAGAAGGGAGTTTAAGTTGGGGAAGTGCCTCTATGAGCTCCAGCTGTGGAGCATTTTCCCAATTAGTGATCAAGGAGGTAGGGCCCCTTGTGGGTGGTGCCATCCCTGGGCTGGAAGTCTTGGGTTCTATAAGAGAGCAGGCTGAGCAAGCCAGGAGAAGCAAGCCAATAAGGAACATCCCTCCATGGCCTCTGCATCAGCTCCTGCTTCCTGACCTGCTTGAGTTCCAGTCCTGACTTCCTTGGTGATAAACAGCAATGTGGAAGTAAGCCAAATAAACCCTTTCCTCCCCAACTTGCTTCTTGGTCATGATGTTTGTGCAGGAATAGAAACCCTGACTAAGACATATTGGTACCAGGAGTGGGGTATTCCTGTGACAACCTGATCATGTTTTGGGGAGGACTGTGGAAGGACTTTGGAACTTTGAGCTTTGGTTGTTAAGAACTCTGTGAGATGTTCTGTGGGAGCTTGGAAGATCATGTTGAGAACAGTGCAGAGATGGAGGCCTGGCTTGTGAAATTTCAGAGGGAAGATTAAAGACTCTTATCAGGATCATGTTTTGATTGTGAAGATTCTGTGGTTCTGGTTAGCTGAGGCTGAAGTATCAGCTGTGATTAACAAAATACCAGAACTACTGAAGTGAAAACTTTGCATTGCTGGGACTATTGATATTGGTTAGCTGGAGCTAAGAAATTAGCAGTGATTAAGAAGAGACCAGCATCATTGAGGTGACATCTTCTGGGGAGTGTTTTCTGAGAGCACAAAGAGGCCGTGTTCCAGAGATAGCCAAAGTTATACCTTGTGCTGCAGCAGGACTTGGTAATGTATAAGAGTCACCCAGGTGGTACTGGTTTTGACAGCATAAAGGGGTCATGGAGAGCAGCTGAGGCTTGGCACAGTGAGAGGCTATGGAAGGCCATTGGTAAAGGTGCAGCCTCAGTTTGCAATTGATGGCCCAGGACTGAAGGTGTCATGCAAAGGAGTTGAGGCTTGGCACCGTAAAGACAGTCTATGAGAGGCTATTGGTAAAGCATTGTTTTGGGAATGCCAGTACCATGCAATGACCACCAAGGACAGCAGCAGCAATAGAGTACAGGCATCTGGAGCCCAGAAGACAAGATGTGTGCTACAAAGGGCAGAGCTGGAAGAGTGACCAAAGCCCTTAGAGGAGCCCAAAAGATCATGAATTTGATCCCAAATATTGGTTTTGTTTTTGATTGTGACTGTGCCCTAATATTTTTCCCTCTTGAAGGAAGAATGTATTTTAGTGGAGTCCACAGTTAAGAGATTTTGAATTTTAAAAAATATTGGACATTTAAAATTGATTGAACTTTTAATATATAAAGACTGTGAGTCTTTAGATCTTGGGGATAAATAAGAACATAAATAGTATAGGCTTAATAGTATATGTTTGTGTGTCAAGTTGACAAGGGGTCAATTATACTGGCTAGTTTTGTGTGTCAACTTGACACAGGCTGCAGTTATCACAGAGAAGGGAGTTTCAGTTGGTGAAGTGCTTCCATGAGCTCCAGCTGTGGAGCATTTTCTCAATTAGTGATCAAGGGGGTAGGGCCCCTTGTGGGTGGTGCTATCCCTGGGCTGGAAGTCTTGGGTTCTATGAGAGAGCAGGCTAAGCAAGCCAGGAGAAGCAAGCCAATAAGGAACATCCCTCCATGGCCTCTGCATCAGCTCCTGCTTCCTGATCTGCTTGAGTTCCAGTCCTGACTTCCTTGGTGATAAACAGCAATGTGGAATCAAGCCAAATAAACCCTTTCCTCCCCAACTTGCTTCTTGGTCATGATGTTTGTGCAAGAATAAAAACCCTGACTAAGACACATGTTAGCTGAAGTTTTGACTAGAGGCATTTTTATGTCTAAGCCAGTTACTGGGCTATTCTCTTGTTGAGGAATCAGCAGATTAATTTACCAATCTTGTTTGATTTTTTCTCAAAATTTTTGAGATCTTCAGGTGGTCTTCCCCTGTCATATCTGATCCATATCACTCTGGAAGGAGTCCAGAGCCTATCCTCCTTTCCTGTCAACACAAATATAGATCCTTTCTCCCAAAATAGCATATTCTTGGTTCAGTAACTGGAATTCCTTAAGGGTGTAGCTTGACATCTCTCCCAGATGAACTTTAATATAACCACCAAATTCATGACCACATTCATTTTGATAATCGGAACAATTCAAAGCAATCTAAAGAATATTAACCATTGAGACAATGCTTCTTCTGTCTCCTGGCCTGACCTACATGAGATTAAGGCCTAAATTATTTATATAATGTAAACTTAAGTTCTCTTCTGTTTACTCTACCACTGTAGTGGTTTGTATATACTTAGTCCAGAGAGTGACATTATTACAAGTTATGGCCCTTTTGGAGTAGGTGTATCACTGTGGGTGTGGGCTTTAAGACCCTCATCCTAGAAGCTGCCTAGAAGCCAGTCTTCTACTAGCAGCCTTCAGATGAAGATATAGATCTCTCAGCTCTGACTGCACCATGTCTGCTTAGATGCTGTCATGCCACCTTGATGATAATGGACTGTAAGCCAGCCCCAATTAAATTTTGTCCTGTATAAGACTTGCCTTGGTCATGGTATCTGTTCACATCAGTAAAACCCTTATTAAGACAGAAGTTGGGCCGGGCAGTGGTGGCACATGCTTTTAATCCCAGCACTTGGGAGGCAGTGGCAGGCAGATTTCTGAGCTCGAGACCAGCCTGGTCTACAAAGTGAGTTCCGGGACAGCCAGGGCTATCCAGAGAAACCCTGTCCAAAAAAAAAAAAAAGAGAGACAGAAGTTGGTAGCATGAGTCGGGTATTCCTGTGACAACCTGACCATGTTCTGGGGAGGACTGTGGAAGTACTTTGGAACTTTGAGCTAGAAGAGCCATTGAGATGTTAAGAGTTCTGTGGGATGTTCTGTAAGAGCTTAGAAGATAATGTTGAGACCAGTGCAAACAACAGAGAACTGGCTTGTGATATTTTAAAGGGAAGATTAAAGACTCTTATCAGGGCCATTGCTGTTTTGTTTAGAAGATTCTGTGGTTTTGGTTAGATGGGGCTGAAGAATCAGCTGTGATTAACAAGATACCAGAACTACCAAATCAAAATCTTTGTGTTACTGGGACAATTGGTGCTGGTTAGCTTAAACTAAGAAATTAGCAGTGATTAAGAAGAGACCAGCATCACTAAGGTGAAATCATCTGGCATGTGTTTCCTGAGAGCACAGAGAAGCTATGTTCCAGAGGCAGCCACGGTTGTACCTCAGGTTGGCAGCCAGACTTGATAATGTATAAGAGTCGCCCAAGTGGTACTGATTTTGAAACATGAAGGGGTAGAAGCTGATGCTTGGCACCGTGAGAGGCCAGGGGAAGACATTGGTGAAGGTGCAGCCTCAGTGGCAGCTGAAGGCCCAGGACTAAAAGAGTCATGCAGAGAAGTCAAGGCTTAGAAAAGAGCCTATGAGAGGCTTATTTGTGAAGGTGCAGTCCAGTTGCCCCAGAAGATAGCAGTGTTTGGAGATGCCAGTACCATGAGATGACCACCAAGAACAACAGCAGCAGTGTAGTACAGGCAGCTGGAGCCTAGAAAACAAGGTATGTGCTACAAAGTGCAGAGCTGGAGAAGTGACCTAAGCTCTTGGAAGAGCCCAGAAGATCTTGAGTGGATCCCAGACGTTGGACTGTTAAAATTTGATTTTGCTTTGGATAATGACTGTGTGGTGATATTTTTCCCTCTTGAAGTAAGAAAGTATTTTAGTAAAGCCCACAGGTAAGAGACTGAATTATAAAAAGACTTTGAATTTCAAAAGAGATTGGATATTTTAAAGGGATTAAAATTTTAATATGTAAGAATTTGTAAAGACTATGGAACTTTTAAAGTTGTCTAGATCTTGGGGGTGAATAGGAAAGTAAAGGTTGAGGCTTAATAGTGATGTGTTTGTGTGTCAAGTTGACAAGGGGTCAGTTGTACTGGTTGGCTTTGTGAGTCAATTTGACACAAGCTGGAGTTATCACAGAGAAGGGAGCTTCCCTTGAGGAAATGCCTCCATGAGATCTAGCAGTAAGGAATTTTCTTAATTAGTGATCAAGGGTGGGGGGGGAGGCTCAGCCTGTCAGCATTTTTGTCTAGGCTCCATCCCACAGTTACCTGGCAACAGCCAGGTATACCTAACTCACTATAAAAGGGGCTGCTTGCTCCCTCCTCTCTCTCTTGCCTTCTTGTTCTCACTCCTGCTCTGTCCTCTTGCCCCTTCCCCTCTCTCCCCATTACCCTCCCCCCTTCTCCACATGCTCATGGCTAGCCTCTACTCTTTCTCTCTCTCTCTCTCTCTCTCTCTCTCTCTCTCTCTCTCTCTCTCTTCCTTTCTATGTCTCTTCTACTCTCTCAACTCCCCTCCTGTACTGGCTGGTTTTGTGTGTCAACTTGACACAGGCTGGAATTATCACAGAGAAGGGAGCTTCAGTTGGGGAAGTGCCTCCATGAGATCCAGCTGTGGGGCATTTTGTCAATTAGTGATCAAGGGGGTAGGGCCCATTGTGGGTGGTGCCATCCTTGGGCTGGAAGTCTTGGGTTCTATAAGAGAGCAGGCTGAGCAAGCCAGGGGAAGCAAACCAGTAAGAAACATCCCTCCATGGCCTCTGCATCAGCTCCTGCTTCCTGACCTGCTTGAGTTCCGGTCCTGACTTCCTCTGGTGATCAACAGCCATGTGGAAGTAAGCTGAATAAACCCTTTCCTCCCCAACTTGCTTCTTGGTCATGATGTTTGTGCAGGAATAGAAACCCTGACTAAGACACTGCCCCATGCATTTTATTCTTGTGGCTGGTCCCTCAGGAAGAAGGAATGCCTCAGTATGGCCCCTCAGAGGTAGCCCCATTCACCCACACCTGACTACACACCCACCAAACATATTCCTTCTGTTGGTATCAGGGCGACAGCAACCCGAACACCTGTTGCCATGGCAACAGCCACCATATTCCCAGAATCCACGGAGCTCACCTCCTACCTGTACCTGAGGCTATGTCACTATTCATATAAAAGGAAGACTTTGAATTGTTAATATCTGTGAAGCTAAATACAAGTAATTAAGAGTACAGTGGCATACATTTTGTATGATATCTTGTATAGCAAACTTGCCTAATATATAATATAAGATATATTTAAATGACTTGCATGATTTTCTAAGAATAAGTCTGAATCTGTTTTAAAATTAACAAACTTTTGGGGCTGGAGAGATGGCTCAGCGGGTAGGAGCACTGACTGCTCTTCCAAAGGTCCTGAGTTCAAATCCCAGCAACCACATGGTGGCTCACAACCACCTGTAATGAGATCTGACGCCCTCTTCTGGTGTGTCTGAAGACAGCTACAGTGTACTTGATGAGTCAGGGTTGGGGTAAACCCAGGGTGGGTGTCCACACCCACTGAGAAGAGAAGGAGGGGGGGAAAGGGTAAGCGATTGTGGGAGGGAGTAAAGTGAATAAGTCAAAAATAAAGTTAAGTTAAATTAAAAAATAATAGTAGTAACAATTCTACAATAAATAGGAGGGGGAGAAACGGAAATGAGGCTCCAGCCAGGGATATAGCTGATAAGTGCTTGCCTAGCATTCTGGAGACCCTGTTGCTTATCTCCAGTACACATAAACGTGGCTCTAGTCCTAGCATTTGGGTAGAAGAAGGAGGGAAACTCAAGGTGGGGGTAGAGAGACAACTCACTGTCTAAGAATGCTGGCTCCTTTTCCAAAGGACCAGGGTTTGAGTCCCTACCTCCTCTAAGGTAGCTGACAACCATCTATGACTCCAGTTCCAGGATATCTTACAACCTTCTCTGAAACCAGACATGCATGTGGTTCACAGACATACATGAGGCAAAATATCCATACACATAAAATATAATACAATTTTTTAAAAATTGAAGGCAATTCTTGTCTACTTAGTGCGTTTAAATCTGGCTTTGATTATAAGAGAATCTGTCTCAATATTTAAAAAGAAACAGCCTGGGGCTCTGACTCCATTGGTATTGTGCTTATCTGACATGGATGAGATCTTAGGTTTGCTTCCCAGATCCACATAAAAGGATCTGGTGACCAAACAGGGTAGCACATATCTTCAATCCCAGAATCTAAGAGATAGAGGCAGGAAGACCAAAGGTTCAAGATCATCCTTGGCTCCATAGCAAATTTGATGTCAGCCTGAGCTACATGAGACTCTGTGCCCTCCAAAATAATAAAAACCTAACAAAGAAAGGAAGAATCAAACAAACAGATTCAAACTGAGTGTGGTAGCTAACGTCTGTAACCCCAATATTTGGGAAGCTGAAGCAGGAGGATTTGCATGAGTTAAATGTCACTCTGGGCTAGATGGTGAATTCTAGACTCCAGTCTGGGCTACACAGTGAGACCATGTCTGAAAGAGGAAAGAAAGAAAGATGGGTGTGCAGGAGGGAGGGACTGGAGGAGGGAGTTTGGCGGGTTCATTACTCACTGAGAACTAGAGAACAGAAGATAATGGATTATCTTTAATGTGTGAGAAAAAACAACACTTGATACATAACTGTATCTCTAACATGAATATCTTCTAGAAATATCAGCAAAATAAAAAATTAAGTTTGGGAGCTGAAAAGATGTCTCAGAGGTTAAGAGCAATGGGTTCAATTCCTAGCATACACTGGCAGTTCACAACTGTCTGTAAGGAACTCCAGTTCCAGATGATATGAAGCCCTCTTCCAGCCTTTGTAGAAACCAGGCACACACTCTGTGCACAGATATATATGCAGGCAAAATGCTCAAATATATAAAAATGAATAAAATGTTTTTTAAAAACTGAGTTTAGGGGCTGGAGAGATGGCTCAGTAGGTAAGAGCACCGACTGCTTTCCCGAAGGTCCTGAGTTCAAATCCCAGCAACCACATGGTGGCTCACAACCATCTGTAATGTGATCTGATGCCCTCTCTGGGATGTCTGAAGACAGCTACAGTATACTTACATATACTAAGTAAATAAATCTTTGGGCTGGAGAGAGAAGAAAAAGTGTCTGAAGATAGCTAACTGTACTTTCATATAATAAATCATTTAACAACAACAAAAAAAGATAAAAAGAATAAATGAACCAGTGAGTAAGGATACAAGTTCCCTCGATCAGCTTAAAAGGCTGATGTTTACAAAAGACCAGGATTGTATGAAGAGAAACATCCTAGACTGTAAAGCTACAGAATAATCTTAAACACAGGGCAGATGGTGGCATAGGTCAGGAGGGATTCTATTTGTTTGGGGCCAATCCTTCTTACAGGTCCTCTTAACTGTTGGATCCTCTAAGTATGTCTTTCTCTTTTAGGGGTTTGTTTTGTTTTTGAGACATGGCCTCATTATGTAGCCCTGGTTGGCCTGGAACTTACTGTGTAAACCAGGCTATCCTAGAACTCCTAGAGATCTACCGGCTTCTGCCTCCCTCCCAGTACTGGAATTAAAGACATGTGTCACCACACTGGTCTGTCTTTCATATTTGTACCCTCCTCCCAGCTTACTCCTCCTGGGTGACCTCACCATACTCATATATGTAATTGTCTGTCTGTCTGTCTGTCTGTCTGTCTGTCTGTCT
This sequence comes from Montemys delectorum, assembly GCA_019843815.1. Classification (NCBI taxonomy): domain Eukaryota; kingdom Metazoa; phylum Chordata; class Mammalia; order Rodentia; family Muridae; genus Montemys; species Montemys delectorum. The sequence goes on along the minus strand of JADRCD010188497.1, from coordinate 10,834 downwards.
GTCTGTGGCATTAGTAACTGTTCGTATAAACTCCTTACCCCCAGTAGTCACTCTTAGTGCCCCTCTTGAAATCCACATCTGGAACCTTTCATCATGGGCTCTTAGTACCATGGACAGACAGACAGTGTGATAGAGGCTCTGAGGAGAGTGCAGGCCCCAGTGCGAGAGACAGAAAGCATGGCAGGGGCTCTAAAGAGAGGACTCAGGCCCACATGGAGGAGCCCTTCCTATGGCTCTTTGAGAAAGGAATGCAGTTCATAGCCTGATTCTGAAACCAGGCTCTCTGGTTCCCAAAGGAGGTAGGGAATGTGGAGTGGGATGTGTGCCCACTGTTATGTTTCAAACCCTGGACAAACAGCTGAGATGCCTATTTAACATATCAAAGAGGACCTGGCCTCCAGGTTCTCCCAGCATCCCCTGGTCCCTACCTGTTAGGGTAGGGCTGGCATACCCTGCCCCCTACTCTGAACTCTCCAGCCCAGGAGCTGGATTGCCTTTCTCCCAGAGGCTTTTCTCAAATATAACGCAGACATTTTGGTTTCCTACTCTTTCTGCCCTTCTCTCTGTCCCTATGCCCCTCTCTCTGCCCCTTTCCTTGCCTCTCTGCCCTTCTTTTGCTTCTTTTGTACTTCTGGCCTCCTGGCTGCTGTACTTGGTTCCCCTTTCTCCTTTCTCCTCAATCTCTCCTGACATAATTCAGGGTCATGACCACTCTGGACTCTCCCAGGTGTGTCTCCCACACATTTGTAATAAACTTTCTTTTTTACCATATCTAGGATCGGTCATGTTTGTTCCTTTCCTTTTCCTTTTTTTCTTTTTTAATTCACCCACAAATACCTCTGTAAGACTCTGTGAGACCCTCAGAGAGTCTTAGCCCCAATGTGCTACCCACAAATCACAGCTTGACAATGGATCGCTGCAATAACATGAGGTTTATTGATCCAATGTGCGTGGCCAATGCACGTGGGGTTGTTCATCCTGGTAGGAAGAGGCAACCCCGAACTCAGAAAGCACACACATCTTTTATACTTTACAGAGGCAACAGGGCTAGTTGGCTTATTCTGTTTGGTGCAGTATCAAACAAAGGATCTCTTCAGGCATTGGTTGGCTTGCTCATGGGGGCTGTTTTTGGCTTCATTGCCCCCTTACCTAACTCTTGTACCTGGCAAGCCCCTGGAACCGGTCATGCTGGAAAGTCCTGGAATTTTTGTAAGGTCAGGGTGTTCTTGGACCCCAGTACAGGGAGGGGTAGACCATCTAATTTTGTTCTTACAGGTCTTATCAATTATTTTATGTTATGGTCAGCTTTTAGTTCAGCCGAGCCCTCCTGACCTTTAAAAACTTTGTTTTTCTTATACAAGCAGATGTCTCTATTATAGGTAATTTTGGCTTATTACTCTTTCTCAAAAGTCCTGTTTTTACCTTTATTTCTACATTCCCAGAACTCTGTTTTTCACTTTATTACTTCACCTCCTTTGATGTAAACTCACTTCCCTGGATGAGAAATCCAGACCCCTAGAGGTCTATGAGCTATCGAGTCACTGGCAGTACTCTCAGTGGGGTAAATGTCAATGTCTATGAGAGGGAACAGCTGCTGCAGGTACTGTGGCCTAAGCAGAAGTATGCTCTGAATTTTACATCACAGTGATGACCAGACATGACCTGTTGACTCTCATATCACATCTCTAGTTGAGCACTGGATGTTTATGAACTGGCAAATAGTGTAGTTCAACCTGTACATTCCTAAACTTACAGTGCTCAACACTTTAGAATCTCAGAAGTCTAGCTCTTCTTCTATTTTCACACTGTGCTGGATAGATTTTTTTATTTGTTTGTTTGTTTGTTTAGTTTTTTTTTCTTAAGACAGTCATGTAGCCCTGGCAGTCCTGGAGCGAGCTCGCTTGCTCTCTCTGTAAACCAGGCTGTCCTTGAACTCACAGAGATCTGTCTGCCTCTGCCTCCCTAATACTGGGATTAAAGGTGTGTTCCACCACTGCCTGACCTGTGCTAGATAGGTTTTTGTCAACTTGTTGCAGGCTAAAGTCATCTGCAGGGAACCTCAATTTTAAGAAAATACCTCCACAAGATTGGGTTGTAAAGAGGCCTAAAGAGCATTTTCTTAATTAGTGATTGATGGGGGAGGACCCAGCCCATTGTGGGTGGTGCCACCTATGGGCTGCAGTCCCAGCTTCTATAAAAAATCAGGCTGAGCAAGCCAATAAAGCAGCCTCCTCCATGGCTTCTGCATCAGCTCCTGCCTCCAGGCTCCTGCTCTGACTTCCTTCAGTGATGGACTCTTCCCAGGAAGTACAATTGAAGTAACCCCTTTCCTCCCCCAGTTGCTTTTGGCCATGGTGTTTCATTGCAGCAATAGAAGCCCTGAAGTGCACACATCTAAAAGAAGGGCCATATGTGTTCAGGGGCCCTAAAGAAGACATCAGCCACTGATGCCCTGGAGCTAGAGTGATAGGTGGTTGTGAGCTGCCTGAGCTGAGTGCTGAGAACCAAACTTGGATGTTCTGGAAAAGCAGCCAAGCTACCCTTCTCACCCTAATTTCCATACTCAGTAGCATTTTCTTTTCTTTTCTTATTTTTTTTTCTTTTTTGGTTTTTTGAGACAGGGTTTCTCTATGTAGCCGGTAACTCATTTTGTAGACCAGGCTGGCCTCGAACTCAGAAATCCGCCTGCCTCTGCCTCCCAAGTGCTGGGATTAAAGGCATGTGCCACCACCACCCGGCAGCATTTTCTAACACTAAAGAAAGAAACAAGAAGTGGGATGAGGGTATAGTCAGTGTACTCAGTTGGTACAGTGCTTGGGTAGCATTTACTAAACACAGAGTTTTGGTCCCCAGCACTGCATAAACCAGACTTGATGACATTTGCCTGTAATGCCATCATTGGAAAGGCAAAATAGGAAGATCAGAAGTTCAAGGTTGCCAGGCAGTGGTGGCTCATGCCTTTAATCTCAGCATTAGGGAAGCAGAACCAAGTTGAACTCAGAGGCCAACCTTGTCTACAGAGTGAGTTCCAGGACAGCCAGGGTTACACAGAGAAACCCTTGGGGGGAGGGGGAAGAAAAAAAGAAAAAAAGAAAGAAAGAAGGTAAGAAAGAAAAGGGAACAGGAACATATTCCAGCTCCTTACTATTCTCCATTCTTAGTATCTTGCGGTTTATCACTAATTTGGTTGGATTTCTAACCTTAACATATTTACTTTCTCATTTCTAGACTTCTAAACCTAGTACAAGAATTGTGTATATATATTTTTGGGAGACAGAAGCAGGTGAATCTATGTGGGTTTCAGGCAAGCCTGACTCTATAGAAAATTCCAAGCCAGCCAGAACTACGTAATGAGATCCTGTTTAAAAATATTATAATACATATCTAGGAAAGTCTTCATCTTTCCCAATATGTATAGTTTATAATAGTTCAAAGACATATACCTAGTTATATCACTTCCTTACCTTGGAAAAAAATAACTCAACTCCTCAGAATATCTATACCCCTCATGACCCTCTCCCTCTCCTTCAAAAGGGTTCCACTGTCTCTAGCTGGCCTGAACCCTCCTGGAGACCAGGCTGATCTTGAATTCACAGAGATCTGCCCCTCAGGTACTGGAAATAAAGGAATTCTTCACATGCTTGGTCCTTCATAGTTACTTTTCTACATATTTATGTAATTTTCCTCTACAATTTTTTCTTCATAAAAACTCCATGACTTCTAGTTTCCCAAGTCCAGTAAATCACAACACATACACCCTTACATTTTTCTCTTACATTTCCATTAATCCTTTGTGTACCTAACTATTCCCTCCTGTAAGAAAAATTTCCTAAATTCCTTTTAGGATACTAAAGGATATGTCTTTCTTTTGCTCCATTATGGATTCATTGTGCATCATTCATGTCTGTTTCACAATATATCCTCAGAGCACTCCAAATTAGAAACCACTTTTATGTAGTTTATATATTAAGCTATATTTATTTGCGCATATAACAACAGGCAGGGGCTGGAGAGATGACTCAGCTATTAAGAGTTCATATTGCTCTTGCAAAGGCCCCGAAATCTGCTTCCAACACCCATGTGAGGCTCCTCATAGCTGCTTGCCACTCCATTTTCAGGGGCCCAAACATTCCCTTCTGGCCTCCAAAGGAACCTGCACTCAAAAACGTGCATATGTAAGGGTTTTTGCAGTGATGGGAGGGCCAAGGGATACACAAAATAACACCATGCAAAAGACCTCACTGGAAAGATTTATTGGAGGATAGTTGTTATACAAAAGGCTGCCTCTGAGTGGGGAATGCAAAGTGGCAAGCTGTGAAGGCTTGGCCTATATAAATGGTATGACGCATGTGCACAGGATGACTACTCTACATGTGGTAACAGTGGAAATAAGTTGAATTTGGCCGCTGGTGATGACATGGCCGCGGCGCAGTTACCGAGGCTGGACTAGGGGAGCATCAGGTTCAGGAATGTGGGTGGTTCTCGGTTTACCAACATACACTCATATGCATAATTTAAAATGATAAAAAGTAAAATGTAAGATTATAAACATAGATGAGTGACTAGGAAGATGGCTTAGAGGTTAAGAGCTCTTGCTGCTCTCTAGAGACTTGAGTTTGGGTTCCCATACCCGCATTGGGTGGCTCACATCTGCTGGAACTGCAGTTCTAAGGGATCTGAAGCCCTCTTGTGGCTTCTGCAGGCATCTGCGCACACACATACACTCAAGCACACACGCATATTCTTTAAACATGAAAACGTAGGGGAATTTGCAAACTTTGGGTAGTTTATTAGGGGACAGATGAAATCAGTACCGGGCGAGAAGCAAGGGGACTTACTTTTTGCCCCAATTTATCCCTCCTGGACTGTTGCCTTCTTCATAAAAGAATTCGGCCAGAGTACACTTAATCTGTAGGTGGAAATTTACAGCTTTACAATGACCATTCTCCAGCCTCTTTATTTTGCAAATAAGGAGACCGTGGCTTTGGCACGACACAGAATTTCGTAAACATTTTATACAGTTAATGAGTAAAGGTGGCAGAATCTTGTGGTCAGAAATGAAGGGTTGAAGTCTTGAAACTTAAGTAGTTTTTGTGGATTTGGTTTTTGTTTTTTTGCTCTGAGGCGGGCCCTCATTTTTAGCCAAGGCTGGCCTCGAAGTCGCAACAATTCTCCTGCCTCATCCTGTACGAGCTCCAGGAATACAAGCGTGAATACATCATCAATAAAGAACAACGAAGAGGATAAGTTTATAGAAACTGAAACAGGGGGAAAAGGAAGAGTGAATTATTTAAATAAATAGCTGATGAGGGCGGAACAAAGATTTCTGAGGTCACTTCCGGTGCTGGGGTGATTTCCGGAATCAACACGGAAACAGCCAATGAGAACCTTCTCACGGGAGCCAATAGTCGAGCAGATTACAAACAGCCAATCCCGGCGGCGCTGTCACTGTTATGGTCCTGTCAGGGCCCCGGCGTCGTGGTGCTTGGGTGCTCGCCACCGGCTGGCCTCTGGTGCGACCTCGTCCGGAGCTGCGGGGTGGACTGGCTCGCGCGCCTCCGCCCTCGCCGCAGCCCGCGCCTCCTGGCTCGCAGGCCGCCCCTTAGCAGGTCGTCCCCGAGGCCCGGGCCCAGCCGCTCCACAGCACCTCCGCGGGCTCCGAGGCCGGCGGGATGCAGCCTCCGGGCCCGCCCCCGGCCTATGCGCCTGCCAACGGGGACTTCACCTTTGTCTCGTCGGCGGACGCGGAAGGTGAGGCCGAGGCTGACGGGGCTCCGGGGCGGGAGTGGCAGAGTGGGGACTCCGCCCCTGTGCTCCCTGGGCCTTCCCGGAGGCCTCACCACCCCGGCTGCGGGCTGGGTCCCCGGGTGTCTCGTTCACAAGTGAACCCGCCGATCTGTGCAGGGATTTCTTCCTGAAATGCTCCGCTCCGCAGTTACTTAAAGTAAGAGTGAGAACAAAGTGGGGCTGTGTTGCTCTGCTATTAATAGGAAAACCTTTTCCCCCGCTGAGGTTACTTTTGGCAGGTTAAGCAGAACCTCCCTCAAAGGAGACGTGCTTTTTAAAAATTTTTTAATTGAATTTGATTTCTTGCCCAGATTCCTGTGTCCACAGTTTGTAGTGTTTGGTCACAATATTCAGAAAACTGTATTTAGGAGCATTTGAAACTTCAGGAATTCAACTCCGTGGCCCCAACAGTATCTACAGACTTGGCTTGTACAGTTTTGAGCTAGCGACTCTGATTGCTTTAAAGAACAAACAAAAACTTTTCTGCTGTAGGGATTCCCCCACCCCTCCTTAGTTCAACTCCTTGTAACCTGTTTTTGGATTTTGCTTTTATTTTATTTTACTTCCCAGGAACCGGACTTAACTGCCCAATATGAAAAAACAAGTTGATTTTGATTTAGAACAGTTGAAAGGGCTAGGGCATGTCTGGTGATGAACCCCTTCGATCTCAGCGCTTGGAAGGCAGAGGCAGATCTGAATTCAAGGCCAACTTGGACTACAGACTTAACAAGTTTTCTGCCAGCCAGGATTACATATTGAAACCCTGTCTCAACAAAGTAGAAAAGAAATTTCAGTTTAGAGATGAGCGTGAATTTTCACAGAAATCTGATTTCTATAAATATGATTTGTTTCTCCCTTAGTTTTTTATTCTTTTGTCTTTTTTTAAAAGTGAGACACGGTCTCACTCTGTCACTCTAGTTGGCTTAGAACTCTACATAGACAAGGTGACCTGTACCTCCCTGCTGGAGGGATTAAAGGTGTATACTACCACATACAGCTCAGCCCCTATTTTAAATTTTAGTCTGAGACACTCACACTAAGTTACTCAGGCTGGCCTTGAACTCAGGATGTAGCCCCAAACGCGATCTTTCCTCAGCCTCCAGAATAACTGGATGTCCTTAGTTTATGTCAGACAAATAGATAGTTTTGTATCTGGTTTATGTCTGTAGGCCATCAGAATTAACATTACCTGGCACATATCTAGATATAATCTCCTTTAATCTGGATTTATATTTTATCAGGGTCCCTAGGTAATTCATAGACACATTAATATTTTTAGAAGCATTGACTCAGAATTTCATAAAAGATTAAAAGAGAAGAAAAAAATAATTCCTAAGTAGATCAGAGACAGCCAGGCAAGGTGGCTCACATCTGTAATCCTTTCTCTTGGGAGACTGAGACAGGGGGACTAACAACAGTTAAAGACCAGCCTGGACTAAAGTGAGACCTTGTCTCAGACAAAACAACAAAATCAGGAAAATTTTACGGAGATGATATTACAAGGATGTATCCTATCAGATAATAGACTGATAGGAACAAGGTAAAAATTTCAGTGGTATGATATATGCTATCAAAAGTATGATAGAGGACTGACTGTGTAGCTTAGTTGATAACTAGCAGGAGGCTCTGAGTTTAATCTCCAGCAGTTTATAAATATAGTAGACATGGTGATTCATGCTAGCATTTGTGAGGTAGAGCAGGAAGGTCCGAACTTCAAGTTCATCCTTAGCTAAGTATTGAAATTGAGGTCAGCTTGGGCTGCATGCCTTAGCCTCCTAAGTGCTGGAATTACAGGCATATTCCATTGTACCTGGCTTGTTGTTCACCTCTTCTGTTTTGTTTTGTTTTTTCTCTTCTCTAATTGTAAAATGAAAAGTACACCCAGTGTCTATCATTGATAAGAAATTTGTCTCATTGATAAAATTTGGAGATTATATGTAATAGCAAATGTTTACAGAGATATAATTACTTGAATATGTATACATTTTTTTTTCAGATTTACATATTTCACCCTGGTTTACAGTTTTGTCTTCTCTCCTAAGATCTCAGTGGTTCTATAGCAGCTCCAGATGTCAAATTAAACCTTGGTGTAAGTGGAGATTTTATCAAAGAATCTACAGCTACTACATTTCTGAGACAAAGAGGCTATGGCTGGCTTTTGGAAGTTGAAGATGAGGATCCTGAAGATAACAAGCCACTTTTGTATGTGAAAGAATATGTAATTTGTGTTTTTAAGACCTAATCCGTAGGATTTTTTTTTTATGTTTTAAAGACAGATGAGGAAAATCTTAGCCCTTTTGGTGAAAAATAATAGAGATGAAATAGAGAAAGCTTTTCGTGAAGAACAGAGAGATGGATCAGCAGTTATGAGTGCTTCCTACTATTTGAGAGAACTTCAGTTTAGTCCAGCACCCGTATCTGTCAACACAGCTGTCTATAGCTCCAGCTCCTAGGGATCTGACATAGTCTTCTAACTTCATACACTTATAGAAACACATATACAAATAAATCTTTTAAAAAAATAACAATTTTTAGTTTTACTATTTCTTTTAAAAACTGATGCAGTGCATGTCAACTGAGGTGCATGCCTTTAATCCTAGCACTCAAAAGGCAAAAGCAGGTGGATCTATGTAGGGTTGAAGCCAGCCTGATCTACAGAGAGTTCCAGGACAGCCAGGGGTACACAGAGAAACCCTGTCTCAGGAACAAACAAAACAAAAGAAAACATTCAGGGTTTGTTTGTTGTTGTTGTTTTGTTTTTGTTTTGTTTTTTAAACAAGGTTTCTCTGTATAGCTCTGGCTATCCTGGAACTCACTCTGTAGACCAGGCTGGCCTTGAACTTAGAAATCTGCCAACATCCAGGTTTTTAATTTTGTTTGTTTGTTTTTTCCCAAGTCAGGGTTTATCTGTGTAGCTCTGGCTGTTCTGGAACTTGCTGTGTAGACCAGGCTGGCCTGGAACTCAGATCTGCCTACCTCTGCCTTCTAAGCCCTGGAATTAAAGGCATTCCCCCAGTTGTTGTCAGGAATTTTTAAAATGGGGACTGGAGAGTGGCACAGTGGTTAAGAGCACTATTCACAGTACCTACAATGTGGTTCACAATTCTTGTAATTCAGTTTTAGGGGATCCAAATTCATCTGAAGGCACCAGTCACGAATATATTACACAGACATGCATGCTGAAAAATACTCATAAAAAATTCTTTTTAAAATCTATAAAACTGAAAGCCAGACTTTGTAATATGCTTGTAATCTCAGTATTTGAACAGTAGAAACATGAGAATCAGGAGTTTGCCCCCAGAAAATCTAGACATGGATGGAGGAGAGACTCTCTCTCTTCAAAGGAATACGTAAAGAGTGATGGAGAAAAGCATTCAACCCCTTTCCTCTGGACCTGCTGACTATGCAGACACTTTGACCCACACAAAGCTGTTCATATACTCAACACAGACACACACTCACATGTCAGTAAATAAGTATATCTTTAAAACAAAGAGCAAGTTCCACTCCACTGCCACGTTCCTGTAATCCCAACACTCTAGAGATAGACAGGTAGTCTTTGTGAGCTCCAAACCAGCAAGGATACTCAGTGAGACTCACACACATAAACAGAGCTCTGATTCCAAATAATCAGTATCTTAAAAAGGCAAGATTCTTCAATAGTTAGGCTGAAATTCAGGTTTAAAACATAATTATTTCTATGCAGCGTGGCACACACTATTATCCTGGTACTGGGACAGAGGCAGATCGTGGAAGCATTAGATTCACTCCATACTACTAACAATTTCAGAACACCAGCAATTGCAAGATTGTGAGATGTTTCAACATCTCTAAAGTTGAGATATTGTTTACCATGGAATCGGTCTAATATTTACTTCAAATGCAGATGTTGATCTATGTATGTCATAGGGTCTTGTTTAAAGTTCTTTTAAATCCTGTTTTACTATTCAAAATTGCATTTTTTAAGAATCTTATTTTTGAATTATAGGGAAGAATTGGACATTGATCTAAAGGATATTTATTACAAAATCCGTTGTGTTTTGATGCCGATGCCATCGCTTGGTTTTAATAGACAAGTGGTGAGAGACAATCCTGACTTTTGGGGTCCACTGGCTGTTGTTCTTTTCTTTTCCATGATATCATTATATGGACAGTTTAGGGTAAGTATACTTCATTTTATTACGAATGTCAAATCTTTTTATAAGACTCAAAAATTCAGTCACTGGGTAGTGCTGGTGCACCTTTTCAATTCCAGCACTCAGAAGGCAGAGGCAGGTGGATTTCTGAGTTTGAGGCCAGCCTGATCTACAGAGTGAGTTCCAGGACAGCCAGGACTACACAGAGAAACCCTGTCTCGAAAAAAAAACCAAAGGGAAAAAAAAATGTATAGTTACTTGTTTACTATAAAAATACATTTTGTCTTTGCCTATTTTTATCCTCATTTGTTCATTCCTAAAATTGTTTCATAATGAGTTAATTAAGGAGTACCTTGGATTAGTTCTTTTTCAGTTTTTCCATTTTTTAGATTTTTTTATCCCTTTTACTTAATGTGTATGTTTTGCCTGCATACAAGTATGTGCACTAAGTGCATGCCTGTTAGATTGCCTGGAGCTAGCTTTCTTTATGTGTGGTTTAGCCATCACAAGGAATCAAACCTGGATTCCTTGCAAGAGCAACAAGTACTGTTAGTGGCTAATTTGCCTCTCTAGCCCCAGATTTTTGAAATTTTATTAAATTTGTTTGTTTTTGTTTTTTTAAAACAGAGTTTCTCTATATAGCTCTGGCTGTCCTGGAACTTGCTCTGTAGATCAGACTGGTCTCAAACTCAGAGATCTGCTTGCCTCTGTCCCCAAGTTCTGGGATTAAGGGTGTGCAACATTACCACTACTCATTAAATTTTTTATGATTAAATTTTTTATGATTAATTTTACTATTTTTAGTTATATGTGTGAGGCAGAAGCAGGTGGATCTCTGTGAATTCAAGGCCAGTCTGATCTGTCTTAACAAAAAACAAGATCCTGTCTCCAAAAAAAAAAAAAAAAAAAAA
>JADRCD010188495.1:0-22470 GCA_019843815.1 Montemys delectorum | reverse complement strand
TCTTCTGAAAAGGCAGCAAAGGCACTTAATCAATGAACCTTTACTTAGTTATTGTTCAGTCTTCAGGCAGAATAGCAATATTTCTGTGAAAACATGACGTGAAGACTACTGGACCTTGTTGAGGGCCAGCACCATCCAAAGCCTCCCAGAGGCCCAGATGATATGACAAAAGGAACCTAGTTCTGTGTTCCTGTCCAAGGCAGACTTGGCAAGGCCAATCTGGGGCTGCGGCCTGGATCTGGAAGGAAAGAAGGTTTCAGTTCCTGGGAACTTGGCCCTTCCAACTGAGGAGACAGGAGTTATCAGTCCCAAGACTGCTTGCTATGTGTCCAGGTCATAATGCTCTTGGGATACCTGTGTTCCCTTTGTGCATATTGTTTGATTAGCCTCCTGTTGGCTCCATCCCATTGACTCTGTCCCATCTTTCCCCTGAAAATAGAGTACTTAATAAACTTGCTTGCTTCTACAGGTTACGTGAGAAAGACCTCCTGATCCCAAACTTTCCTATCTTATGTCCTGACCCTCCTAGGACCCTGTGCTTAATGAGTCCTCCCACCTCTGTTATAGTAATTGAGATAATCCCTCATAAACATGCCCAGAAGTCCACTTTCTAGGTCATTCTAACTTCTGTTGAGTTGACAATTAGCACTAACAATGATATCCAGTAAAGTGCTTGGGGGGAAATGTCTAGACTCATGCCTCACTTCCCTACTTTATTATTCAACTATTAGAAAACCTCTCATTGTCATTAAAGACAGTATAGTCTTCAATCTGAATTGTACACATGTCTACTCATGTTCTCATACACACTGAAATGAACTGGAACCAATCATTGTCATGGCCAAATGTTTCTGACTTGAAAAAAGTTAGAAATTAAAGCCAGATCACATGAAAATTTTAGACAATCAGATATCAACTCTTTAGTGCTCTTGAACTTCTCTGATTAAATGTTTACTTCAGCTGAACTCTTCCTAGAATCCCATGCTATACAGGGATTCTGGGATGCCAGCTTCACCCTTCTTCTCCTTGAGGGCTGCCTGAAAAGTTCTAATACATTTTTTCATCCTTGCCCTTGTGGCCATCCGTTGAAAGCCCAAGGCTGTAAGGACGGTAACATGAATCCTGGGTATGAATAAGCACAAAATGGTTGACAACAGATGTCTCAGGACCACAAAGGTAATTAGTGATGGAATCTGTTCTAGAACTGTTTTGTGCAGAATAATAATTTTTGTGTGGTTCTGAATAATTTGTCTATGGTAGTTTGAATGAAAATGGCCCCATAGGCTCATAAGGATGAGCACTGTTGGCAAGTGTGGCCTTTTTGGAGTAGGTATTGCCTTATTGGAGGGAGTGTGTCACTAGGGGTTGACTTTGGGTAATCAAGATGCTCAAGCCAAGCCGGGCGGTGGTGGCACATGCCTTTAATGCCAGCACTTGGGAGGCAGAGGCAGGCGGATTTCTGAGTTCGAGGCCAGCCTGGTTTACAGAGTGAGTTCCAGGACAGTGAGGGCTACACAGAGAAACCCTGTCTCGAAAAACCAAAAAAAAAAAAAAGAAAAAAAAAAGATGCTCAAGCCAGGCCCATTTTATTTCAGTTTCTTTTCCCGCTGCCCTCCAAATCAGATGTAGAACTCTAAGCTCCTTGTCCAGCACCATGTCTGTCTAAACATCACTATGCTTCCTGCCATGATGATAATGGACTACACCACTGAACTGTAAGCCAGTCTCAATTAAACGTTTTCCTTTATAAGAGTTGTCACTGTCATGGTGTCTCTTCACAGCAATAAAACCCTGACAATGACAATTATCTTGACGTCAGAAGCCTTTACTTTGCCAGTCTGCATGGGTGTTTCTCTGAAGGACTGGGTGTCTACTTCCTTGCAGTCTGTGTGCCAGTCTATGTATGTGCTGTGCCTGTCTGTGTGAGGCCTGTGTGTTAACATGTGCCTGGGTACCTTCAGGAGGCTGTCTACTGATCAGTGTGTTGGTGAATAAAATGTTTTATTTGTCCAAGGCTCCTGTCTTAGTTAGGTTTTTACTGCTGTGAAAAGATACCATGATCAAATTGTGGCTAGCTTACAGTTTCAGAGGTTTAGTCCAATATCCACATGGTGAGAAACACGGCAGTGTTCAGGCAGTCGTGGTGCTGGAAAAGAAGCGGAGAGTTCTACATCTCGATCCAAAGGCATCAGCAAGATACTGTCTCCTGCAGGTATTCAGGAGGCTCTTTTCCCTACTGGGCTGAGCCTGGGTGTAGGAGATCTCAAAGCCCATCTACAAAGAATCCACACTTTCTCCAACAAGACCACACCTCCTCCAATAAGGTCACACCTCCTCCAATAAGACCACACCTCCTAATAGTACTGCTTCTTATGGGGGTTGGGGGGGGGGGTAAGCATATTCAATTCACCATAGCTTGTCACAATTTCTTCAACTTCCCCGTCTCCCATGACTCTAGCCCTTTCCTGGCATCTATAGATGGGCTTTACATCATCTCTCACGTAAAACCAAAAATTATGAGTTTCATGAGCTCATGAGCTTTGTAATTTACTTAGTCACTTTCTTCCCAATAGCTAGGGTTATACTTAACACAAATTTATTGATTTGCTGACTGAATGAATACATACCAGACAGAAAACTAAGTGACTCAGATAAAATCACTCAGCATTTTTGCAAGGCTGGGACTTCATACATAGTGAGTGAGTAGTCGACAGCGGAATTGTCAGAATGGAGACCAAAGGAGAAGTATGAGGAAGAGACACTGAGCATTTGGGAGACTGAGGAACTTGTCGATAACCTAAGTGCATGAGTTGGCATACAATAAGTGTACTGGCTGGTTTTGTGTGTCAACTGGACACAAGCTAGAGTTATCACAGAGAAAGGAGCCTCCCTTGGGGGAAATGCCTACATGAGATTCAACTGTAAGGCATTTTCTCAATTAGTGATGAAGAGTGGGAGGGCCCATTGTGGGTGGTGCCATCCCTGGGCTGGTAATCCTGGGTTCTATAAGAAAGCAAGCTGAGCAAGCCTGGTGAAGCAATCCAGTAAGCAGCACCCCTCCATAGCCTCTGTATCAGCTCCTGCCTCTAAGTTCTTATCCTATGTGAGTTCCTGTCCTGACCTCCTTTGGTGATCAACATCAATGTGGAAGTGTAAGCTGTGTAAATCCTTTCCTTCACAACTTGCTTCCATTTTTTTTAATTAAATATTTTCTTTATTTATATTTCAAATTTACATTTCTTTATTTACATTTCCTGTTTTCCCCTCCTAAAAAAAAAAAAAAAAAAAGACCTATTCTTTTCTTCTTCCCACCCCCTGCTCACCAACCCACCTTCTCCTGCTTCCTGGCCCTGGAATTCCCCTATGCTGGGGCATACAGTCTTCACAGGGCCAAGGCCCCTTCCTCCCATTGATGACCAACTAAGCCATCCTCTGTCACACATATGCAGCTGGAACTATGAGTCCCACCATGTGTACTCTTTGGTTGGTGGTTTAGTCCTGGGAGCTCTGGGGGTACTGGGTAGTTCATATTGTTGTTCCTTCTATGGGGCTGCAAACCCTTCAGCTCCTTTGGTCCTTTCTCTAGCTCCTTCATTGGGGACCCTGTGCTCAGTCCAATGGATGGCTGTGAGCCTCCACTTCTGTATTAGTCGGGCACTGACAGAGCCTCTCAGGAAACAGCTATATCAGGCTCCTGTCAGCCAGTACTTGTTAGCATCCACAATAGTGTCTAGGTTTGGTCATTATATATGGGAGCAATCCCTAGGTGGGGCAGTTTCTGGATTGTCATTCCTTCAGGCTCTGCTCCACACTTTGTCTCTGTAACTCCTTCCATGGCTATTTTGTCCCCCCTTCTAAGAAGGATCAAAGTATCTACACTTTGGTCTGCTTTCTTCTTGAATTTCTTGTGGTTTGTAGATTGTATCTTGGGTATTCCGAGCTTCTGAACTAATACCCACTTGTCAGTGAGTGCATACCATGTGTGTTCTTTTGTGATTGGTTTACTTCACTCAGGATGATATTCTCCAGATCCATCCATTTCCCTAAGAATTTCATAAATTCATTGTTTTTAATAGCTGAGTAGTACTCCATTGTGTAGATGTACCACATTTTCTGGATCCATTCCTCTGTTCAGGGACATCTGGGTTGTTTCCAGTGTCTTGCTACTATAAATAAGGCTCCACATAGTGGAGCATGTGTCCTTATTACATGTTGGAGCATATTCTGGGTATATGCCCAGGAGTGGTATAGCTGGGTCCTCTGGTAGTACTAAGTCCAATTTTCTGAGTCACCAGCAAACTGATTTCCAGAGTGGTTGTACCAGCTTGCAGTCCTGCCAGCAATGAAGGAGTATTCCTCTTTCTCCACAACCTTGCCAGCATGTGCTGTTACCTGAGTTTTTGATCTTAGCCATTCTGACTGGTGTAAGGAGGAATCTCAGGGTTATTTTGATTTGGATTTCCCTGATGATTAAGGATTGTGAACATTTCTTTAGGTGCTTCTCAGCCATTTGGTATTCCTCAGTTGAGTTGTTTCCCTCTGTACCCCATTTTTTAATAGGGTTATTTGGTTCTCTGGAGTCTAACTTCTTGAGTTCTTTGTATATATTGGATATTAGCCCTCTATCAGATGTAGGATTGGTAAAGATCTTTTCCCAATTTGTTGGTTACTGTTTTGTCCTATTGACAGTGTCCTTTGGCTTACAAAAGCTTTGCAATTTTATGAGGTCCCATTTGTCGATTCTTGATCTTAGAGCATAAGCTATTGGTATTCTGTTCAAGAAATTTTCCCCTGTGCCTATGTGCTGGAGGCTCTTCCCCAGTTTCTTTTCTATTAGTTTCAGTGTATATGGTTGTATGAGGAGGTCCTTGATCCACTTGCACTTAAGCTTTGTACCAGGAGATAAGAATGGATTGATTTGCATTGTTCTACATGCTAACCACCAGTTGAGCCAGCACCATTTGTTGAAAATGCTGTCTTTTTCCCACTGGATGGATTTAGCTCCTTTGTCAAAGATCAAGTGACCACAGGTGTGTTGTCTTCAATTGTATTTTATTGATCTATCTGCCTGTCACTGTACCAATACCATGCAGTTTTTATCACAATTCTCTGTAGTACAGCTTGAGGTCAGGGATGGTGATTCTACCAGAAGTTCTTTTATTGTTGAGCACAACTTATTTCTTGGTGATGATGTTTTGTACAGGAATACAAACCCTGACTATGACAATAAGGTATTCAATACTTGGATTGTACTCACTGGCTGCATATCCACCATAATTTTTGAGACAAAGTTATGGATTTTCAAGAGCCTAGAACTTACTATGTATAATAAGGCTACCTGGCAAGTGAGCCTCCAAGATCTGCCCTTGCCCTTATTTTTCCTCCTCAGGGAAGGCATTGGTATACATGACACTAAGTGTAGAGGTTTGAATAGGTATGATCATTATAGATTCATGTGTTTGAATGCTTGGCCACAAGGAATGGCACTATTTGAAGGAGTGGCCTTATTAGATTAGATGTGGCATTGTTGGAGGAAGTATGATGCTGTTCGGGCAAACTTTGATGTATATATGCTTGGGGACACTCAGTGAGATGACAATCCCCATCTGCTGCCTATGGGTCATGATGTGGAACTCTCAGTTCCTTCTCTTTCACCATGTCTGCTTACACATTGCCATGGTTCCCATGATGATGATGATGAGATTGTAAGCCAACCCAATTACATGTTTTCTGTAGCTGCTTGTATTCTAATGCTAATTGGGTCCCCCCAAAACTCTTTGCACAAGACAGTCTGCAGATAGCTTCTGAGAATCTCCCACCAGTTAATTCTGGTTGGTAAATAAAGATGCCAGTAGCCAATAGCTGGGGAGGAAAGAGATAGGTGGGTTTTAGGTTTCTTGGGCTTGGGACCTCAAAGAAGCAGGAGAAAAAGGGATGCCATGCTTTAGGCCTGTGAAGGAGAGAGATTGTAGAGAAGCAAGAAGTACACCCTGGGCTCTAGACCAAGAAAACCTGGCCCTGAGGGCTGACTAACGGAGTTAAGAACAGTCAGATGGAACATAGAAATTAGTAAGTAGTAACGGAGTTATCGGTGGGAGGTAGATTCTAGCAGCATGGAGGGAAGGCTCAGCTACTGTGATGCTGAAGGAATATTAAAATACAAAGGCTGTGTGTGTCTTTCATTTGGGAATGCCAGGATTTATTAAAATATTCATACTACAGTTTTCCTTTATTAGAGTTGTCATGGTCATGGTGTTTCTTGACAGCAATAAAACCTGAGTTAAGACAGCCCAACCTGTCTGACATTTCTTTTCTTTTTCTTTCTCTCTGCTTTTTTTCTTTCTTCATCTTCTCTTTCTTCCTTCCTTTTATTTATTTATTTATTTATTTCTCTTTCTCTCTTTCCTTCTCTTTCTTTCTCTGTTTTGTCTTCCTTCACCTTCTCTTTCTTTTTTCCTTCCTTTCTTGCTTCCTTCCTTCCTTCCTTCCTTTCTTTCTTTCTTTATTCCTTTCTTTCTGTTTTTTCTTCCTTCACCTCTTTCTTTCTTCCTTCCTTCCTTCCTTCCTTTCTTTCTCTCTCTCTCTTTCTTTCTTCCTTTCTCTTCTCTTTCTCTTTCTCTCTCCCCTTCTCTTTCTTCCTTCCTTCCTTCCTTCCTTCCTTCCTTCCTTCTTTTCTTTCCTTCTTTCTTTCTTTCTTTCTTTCTTTCTTTCTTTCTTTCTTTCTTTCTTCCTTTCTTTCTCTCACATGTAGGTTTATTTGTTTTCTTTTTTAAGTGGGTTCCAGGGATGGCACTCAGCCCTTCATGCTTGTATAAGCAAGCACATCAGTGACTGAACTATTTCACTAGCCCTGGTTTTTGTTTTTGAAATAGGGTCTTACTAAGGCTACAAGCCTTAACTAGCCTTAAACTCCCTAAGGTGCTCCTGCTTCAGTCCCCCAAGGGAATTCTGGGATTACAGGCAGGAGTCCCCACAGTCAATTAAAATGTGAATTGTAATGTAGAAGGTCTGGGGCAAGGCCAAAGATTCTACCCAGTGCCCTGTGATAAGTGTCAACCTCCTCTACATTTTGAACAGCAAGTCAGACAGTACAGAGCAGCAGCCTTATGAACTATTTAGGATTAGTTTTTGTTTGTTTTCTTTGTAATGTAATTTTTCAGTCTTAACAGTATACAGAATATTGTATATTTGCTAAATTGTCTTGCTAAATTTTACTTTCACATATTAAATAATGTGTCATCCTGAAGTGTGATTTCCCTTTGACTTGGAATTAATTCAACATGAGGCAAATTCTCCTCTCATTTTTACTGGTGATTCTGTCAGGTATTCATATGCCAAAAAGTTAGAGGTAGCCTTGGGCTAAACACTTCAGGCTAAGTTTAGCAGCTATTAGAAATAATGCAGTAGGCAGGAAGGTTCTGGAAGTACTGGAGGTAAATTCGGGACATTTTGAAACATTAAAGCACTTAGAAAAAGCACCAATTGTGAAAGGGTGACCTATTTCAAAGCCAGGCACAGGTACAGCTATTCTTATCCTAAAACCCAGGTTGTCACCATCTCCGAAACAAGAGATTTTTTATCAGCAATAGCAGCTTTCTTAGATATTTCTGAAGTAATATACAGAGAATGAACAACTGCAGTGTCATCTTCAGTGTTGTCTAAAGTATAAAAAATATATAGAAAATAAAATATGTTTTATATTTTTTTGTTTTTCTTTCATTCTTCTATGCAAATATCTTTATGGGGAGTGGTAAATGGCAGAGTGGGTTAATTCCTTTGTTGTTAAGCCTGATGAGCTGAGTTCAATACCTAGAATCCATGAGTAGAAGATGAGAACTGGCTCTTTTAAGTTTTCCTCTGACCTCCATGTGTATCTGCCAATACACATGCACACACACAAAATAGATGTTTCAAAAGTCTTCATAATATTTGTTATAATTTGGACGAGAAAGAAAATAGCTATACTAGTTAGACAAAGTTCTTAGGTTCATGAGACTTCATTTTTTCAGGAGAAAAAGAAACAATAAGGGATAATAAATATCATAAGTATTACCTAATTTCAAAAGTATAACTTGAAGATATTGGACAGAAAAAAATGAACAATAATAATTTAGGCAGTGACTAATACGTGAGTACCAAGGTTGACTGGTTGGGGGATCTCTTCTGATTACATTTACCTGGGTAAAATGAATAAATGATTCTTGTTCTTGTGCAAAGAAATAATACCAGCAACGGGAAAAGGTCATATATGGAGAATGAGTCTGGTAGACTGAAGGACTTCTCAACCAGAAACCATGGGGCAATAAGAGAGGGGAAGAGAGCAGAAGACACGAATAAGAGAGTAAATTGCATCCAGATCAAGTTCAAATGCAGTTGAAATCTAAGTTGGGCATTTAGGTTGGCTATTTTTGTTTGTTCGTTTTTCAGTTCTACCTTGTGAAATTTTCCTGTTTTCTCAGACTAACATACTCATGGATCTCTTTAAAGGCCTAGCTCACTCACCCTAATGTAAAAGCCTGCTACAGTGTTGGGTGGGTATGGGGTGGTCCTGGGGCTCCCTATCTATCCTGGGGGGCCAGCTCTCCAGTTCATTTCCATTTCTGTTAAAGATGGTCTTAGACACTAGCTGGAATGTACCTGCTTTTTTCTGGTCTGACGAGATAGACATTGTAAGGCTAGGTGTGGCTCAGCGGTAGAGTTCTTGGATAATCTATTAGAGGTCCTGCCTTCACTCGACAATGCGGCAAAGAAGGACATTGGCGACCTAGCCCCATGAGATAGATATAGTCAGATATGGTAGCTGTCAGCTACTTGAGTCTCTACGTGGAGACCAATCTTGGGCTTTGTGATCCTTTTCCCTCTTATTGTTGTATTTGATGTGGGGCAGTTACAAAACATTGCCTTCAAAGAGAAAAGTCTGAGCTTTTCTTAGAAGGCTCCGCTTTTGTTTTAAGGTTCAAAAAGAGCTGCGTCTGTGTGGAGGAAGTCTTGTTTTCTGGAAATCTCTGAGTCCAGCAGCATCAAACTGCTAAATGATCTGGAGCGAGGGACCTTGAAATACGCCTGAGCCAGGTTTATGGCTACTGTGAATATTATAGTTACGTTATTTCCTAGACTGCATACTGCAGTTTCTTACCTTACCAAGGGTCTTCTCCATTCTCAATTTTCCGAATCTGTGCATTTCTGTCATAAAAATGCACAGTATGAAAACAAACAAAAATGCCAGGTGAGACACTTTTAATCTCAGAAGGCAGAGGCAGGTAGGTGGATTTCTGTGAGTGTGAGGCCAGTCTGACCTGCAAACAGTTCCAGGACAGCCAGGGCTACACAGAGAAACATTGTCTTGAAAAACCCACACCACACCGAGCCGCATCGCACTGCACTGCACCACATCGTACCGCACCGCACCGCACCACACCAAAGGCCATAATCCATGCTTCTAAAGTACCTTCCTCTACTACACATATACCTCGTTTTCCAACTTATCTTTTTTACTGTAGTATGAATTTCTTCTGAATAGGATTGTGATTCATTAATCTTCTTGTACAAAAAAGTTATACAGCAGTGCACAGCTCAAAACAATACTAAGTAAACAATTTTGGAGTGAGCAGATGAGTTCTAGAATTATCCTTGAACTCTGCTTCTGATCCCAACTTTTTATTGAATGCCTGTCTTGTATTTTTAAATTCCCTTTGGCACTTTCAATTAAGTGTGTTTTTTTTTTCTGAGTTAATTTCACACAGTCATTAGCATTTTCCAACTTCTCCAGTTTTACAGGCAACGTCAAGTTCTTTGTTCTTTCCTAGGTCACAAATTTTCTAGAACCTCGTTTCAGTCTTTAGATTTTGAATTGCCATTTATTCCACCTCATTGACCTTAACCCCTAGTTCAAACTGCCATCATCTAATTCCTGAAAAAAAAGTATAACATTTTGCTCCCCACAGCAAACATTCTGTGATTATTCTGAATAACAGGTTGTCTCTTCTAAAATTCAGCCGCATATCTCTACAATATCAGTCATTATCAATGATACATATTATTTATAAATCCATGATTTGGTTCACCTTGCAGGGATAACTGAATGCATGTTAGACAAGTCTAGCTTCTCCATACAGCTTTATTTAATGTTCTATAAACTAAATGAAGTAGTATTTTTGTTTGCGTTCTACAGATAAGAAAATTAAGATTTAGCTACACCAGGTTGCATATTTCAAGAACAATGATAGAACTAGGGTTTTAGGACATTGTATTTACTTGGGAAATATTGCCTAATTGTTGTATCTACTATCTTGAACTTCTACTTCATCTGGAAGGATTTCCAGGACACAGACCACCAGTCTTAACTTTCCATCGTTGTGCTCTTGAATCATCTATTCTATACTTCAATTCTCTGCGCCAAGGATTTACCTTTGCTTTTAAAACTCACACTTGATTGTAAACATTTTAATGTGCAGGAATGCCTGGATTACTTCTTCCTTTACTTTAACTGAGAGTCTTCTATGGAGCTCTTACAATAAATTGTCAGTAAATAACATATAAAATTTTACATAGTCCTTCATGAATATGTATGCCTACTAAATTGTTGCAATATTAATTAGATGAGGTATGGATGCATTAAATCAAAGACTTAGAAAACCAGAAAATTTTGACCTTTTCCTGAATCTTCTTCTGTAGTCTTGGCTGTCCTGGAATTAGCTCAGTAGACCAGACTGACATCAAAATCCCAGAGATCCACCTACCTCTGCCTCCTGAGTGCTGGGAATAAAAGTGTACACCAACATCTGGCTTTTTTCCCCAAGTCTTAAGAACTTTGTGCTTGAGTGCCTTACAACCTGGCTAAAAGATATCCAGATTAAAATGCTACATTTTAGAGTCACCCCACCCTTCCTATGAAGCAGTATCAACTATGATAGAGCATTGCCATAACATCAGTAAAATCCTTTACAACTGCTGTCTTTTCAATACACTGGAGAAAGATAAATAGTTGTTTTTTTTTCTTTTATGGTGAGAATGTAAATGTGTGTTTATCTTCATTTAACTTTCAAGATAAATTACTAAAAGTGTCTTTTCAAGACGTCCTGCCTCAAGATTCTCATGTACAGAAACTAATACTATAATCTTCGCTTCATTCCCATCATGCCTGGAAGCCCTAGTAGCTTTGGTGAGCCGCACAGGTCATCAGAAGCAGTGAACACGGCGGACTTAGGGCCGCGCGGAAGCCACGTTTCCTCCGAACTTCGAATCCTCCAGCCTCTGGGAAACCAGCGTCTCGCCCATGACGTCAGCCGCCCTCCCGGAAGTCCCGGGACTGATGCCGGGGGCGTGTCTTCAGGTCGGTCCGCGTGCGGTTACCTGAGAGACGCGCGAGTTTTACCGCGGCCACGGAGGCGAGCTCGGCTTCCGAGGAGAACCTTGAGTCGGTCTGCGGCCCGGGCGGCGCCATGGAGGTGGTGGAGGCCGCCGCGCAGCTGCAGACGCTCAAGTTCGGCAGCTCCGGCCAGGGGTCGACCGCATCGCCGCCACCTGAGGAGCGCCGGGACACGGAGCAGGCGGAGCGGGCCCCGCCGGCAGGGGAGCAGCCGCCGCCAGCCCCGAGCTCGGAAGCCGGCGGAAGCCCACCGCCGCCGAGCTCGGAGGCCTGCGTCACCGGCCCGGACGCCGCGGAGCCGCCGCCAGTGC
Organism: Montemys delectorum; assembly: GCA_019843815.1. Taxonomy (NCBI): domain Eukaryota; kingdom Metazoa; phylum Chordata; class Mammalia; order Rodentia; family Muridae; genus Montemys; species Montemys delectorum. Next base: position 10,791 of record JADRCD010188495.1, on the reverse strand, counting down.
TGCAGGCCTCGGACTCCTCGGACTCGGATTCGGACAGGTCGAGTGCAGGAGAGCCCCCGGGTTGCGGGGCTGGGGGTGGGGGGTGGGGGGATGCCGGGCCGAGGTAGTGGTGCGCACGCGCTTTGCGGGTCGGAGCAGCTGAGCTCTGGGCGCACGTGCTCTACCGGAGCTGGTACCCGGGTCTCGCCGCCTAGCTTTCCACCGTCCCAACTTACTTCTAGGAGTCCCCCCTTCTTTTCCAAACTTGATAGTCCGCAAAGTTACAACTGAAGTTAGTAACCTGCTTACAGTGTAGAAACCTCGACGTTTGTAGAGTATTTGTAAAAATTACTTTGCTGTGTTATCGTAGGAACTCAGTTTAACATGTACTTTAGGGTTAGAACTTCTGAGTTTTGTTTCAGTTCAGAATTGCTATTTTTTTTTTTCATCGAGGCTATACTTTTTTTTTTTTTTAATAAAAACTTTAGGAGTTGAGGGTTAGGAAAAGGATTACTTTATGTTTCAAAGTTTCTCCTCTCCCCTTCCAGCAAGGATCTGTGTAGCCCAGACTGGACTGTAGCCAGTTGAATTCCTGGTCCTCCTGTTTCCACCTTCCAAGTAGAGGGTTGTACAGCCATCTACTACCGTTCTCTTAAAGTTGCTTCTTGACAGTTAATGTTAATCTGTAGAATCTTCATAGGGAGCAGGATTCTATGGAATTTGCAAACTAGTTTCTTGGTATTTGGGACGCTGTGCTTTTATAGACATTTCCTCTGTGTGTTGTTCTTCGTGGAAGAAGACTCAGAATACAGAAGGTTATCAAACTACAAGCGTTTGAGTAAGCATGGGGCGAGGGGATTTCAGGAGACGGGGCCACTTTTAGGAAACTACTAAGAGAGGCAAGGGAGAGTGGTCTCTTATATACAAGAGGGAGAAGGTGTGAAGAGATTGGTGGAGGGAGCTTAGCCAGTTATAACAGCTTGGTTTCTTGACAGTTCTAAGATGGTAGGCACTTTGTAATCAGAGCCTGGTCTGCTGGGTGGGGAACAGATAGATACAGGAGGTAGGTCAGTCAGGAGCCTGGGTTGAAAGGGAAGCATGGGATATGGTCAATAGCATGACTGAGGCGTGTTGGAAACTGACTTCTGACCCTTGTGACAGAGGATACCAGATACTTGAAGAAATGAGAAAAGGTACTGCTTTTTGCCTGTGTGCTAAGTAGACAATGTTTTATTAATAGAACTATTCAAGTTTTTGATAATCACTGTGTCCCTGTTTCTGTGGAGATGTGAACAGACATCTCTTCATTCCAGGTTGTGCACGGTAACGGGTCAAGGAAACAGGTGTACCCAAGCCTAGCTTCGTGAGCAGTGCACATATTGTGCTTGTGTAAAAGAGCACGGGTGACTCAAAGGTAGCTGTATCATGGGATAGCTCACGTAGCTGGGTGACAGAAAGGCTGTATTGCTGGAGCTTCATGCTGTGGTAGCAGCTCTACCAGCAGTCTGCCCAACAGTTTACTACTTTTGTAACTTCAGGTTAGGGCCTTGTGAGTTTCACTAGTTTCTTGGGTCTCCTAGGCCCTTCTCCCTCTAGGAGGCAGGGTTTCAGTGCAGAGGAAATAGTTACACAACAATAGCCCAGACTAGATTTATTTATTTTTAAAGATTTATTTACATTGTAGCTGTCTTCAGACATACACCAGAAGAGGGCATCGGATCCCACTACAGATGGCTCTGAGCCACCGTGTGTGGTTGCTGGGAATTGAACGCAGGACCTCTGGAGGAGCAGCCAGTGCTCTTAACCGCTGAGCCGTCTCTCCAGCCCCCCCAAACTATTTTTTAAGAAGTTGTGGAGAGCATCTAGTAGCAATTTGAAAAGTGCACTGGAGAGTCAGGAAGGGTTTGGTGAGTAGGGTGACATCAAAGCGGGTAGTATTCAGCGAGGAGCACATGCTTTCTAGCTGAAGGCACTTCAGGCAAACCACATAGTATGGTTGCATAATAGGGAAGATACTCAGAGTCTAGAGAAGTTTGTGCACGTGGAGGATAGAATCAGGCTTCATGTAGACAGTGGGAGGAGTGAGGTTCTTGAGGTTACTAGAAACCTGATTTTGAGGCAGCCTAAGGCTGACATAGAAAGGAGCATGTCTTTTTTATCTCGTCCACAGTATAGATATTTTGGAGGAGAATTAACATTTTTCTCTGAATATTTTCTTAGTTTTAAGTATAAACCCATATAGCAACTATCTCAGTATTTTTTATAGTTGACTGTTATTGGACCATTTAAAACTAATATCTGTTGGTCATATAGCATATTCAGGTCATGATTTGACTTCTTCGTCTTCACCCAAATCCTCCTCACCCATCCAAGTTCACACCTTTCTCCATCTCTTTAGAAAGCAAACAGGCAAGTAGAGAGCATTCTTTCTCCAGGGTCTCAGTTAGCCAAGGGTAGCTTCAGACTTGCTATGTAGCCAAGGATGACCTTGACTTTCTGATTGCCCTGCTTCTAAGAGAGCTGAGGTTTCAACCATGTACCACCATAATTGACTTAAAGTTGGACATTCTTTATTTGAATACGCTATTACCTCAACCATAAGTACTGTCTTATAAAATTATTCTTATATCTTGATATATTTTTGTCAATTTACATCTGTCATAACTTTTTCCTTTAAAACGAGGGGTAGCTCACTTGGATGAACAGTCACAAGAAGGCTAAAGTAACTGCAGCAGGGTGGAGAGAGGTTGTGGGAGGGACCATGCTTGGTATTGATACAGTTATTACAGAAAAGGTGGGAAGGATGAAGAAGTGGACTACATTAGGAGACTGGACTTTATTATGATCGACCAAGTAAGAAGTAGATTTGAAATGATCCCAGGATCTCACCTACCATGATTGGGTGGAAGAGTGAGTAGTGAAATAAAAAGAGATGTTCCAGGAAAGAAACCCATTCAGTAAAAAGAATGATTTTTTTTCCCCTCTTTGCTCTTAGCTTGATGGAAATGAGGTATGTACAGTTCATACAATCATGATTGGTATGTGCCTAGGTATTGAATTAAGTAGTCTCATTCATAGATGAATCAGACAGGTACTTGGCCTAGAGTTATCACTAGTCACTGATTGTCACATGCTTAATTATATTTGTAGAGATTTATAACAACGTACTGTTGGCCCAGAGAGAGCCCAGGCTTTATATATCTTTAGTACTTTTATATATATAGCCAATGCCAAAAGTAGCCTCTCCCCTCAATTATTCTTCATTCCAGTGTTAACTGACCTTCTCACCACCTTTTATCCTAATGAGCTCTGTTCTTGCTTTAAGTCAAGGATTTAAAAATGAACAAAATAACCGGGTGTTGTGGTGCACATCCTTTTTTTTTTTTTGATTTTTTGAGACAGGGTTTCTCTGTGTAGCCCTGGCTGTCCTGGAACTCATTCTGTAGACCAGACTGGCCTCGAACTCAGAAATCCACCTGCCTCTGCCTCCCAAGTGCTGGGATTAAAGGCGTGTGCCACCACCCGGCTGTGGTGCACATCTTTAATTCTAGCACTTAGGAGGCAGAGGCAGGCTGATCTGTCTGAGATTGAGGCCAGCCTGGTTTACAGAGGGAATTCCAGGATAGTCAGGGTTACATAAGAAACCTTGTCTGGAAAAACCAGAACATCTCACTAACAAAGTCAGTTTGAAATGTTAGTTTCTTACTTGAAACAAGGTTTTATTTTAATTATGATAGTACTTGACCAAGTTTTCAACTTTTCCTCTACAGTGAAACAGATTCAGATAGCTCAAGCTCCTCCTCTTCGTCGTCGTCATCGTCTTCTTCATCTTCTTCCTGCGTGTCACTTCCTCCTGTGTTGTCAGATGGAGACGAGGATGTCCAAGTTGAGAAAGAAAATAAGAATTTTCCTCTTAAGACAAAAGATGAATTGCTTCTTAATGTAAGTACTTAAATTGATTGTTCCAAAAACTTAGTGCCTTCTCTTGGCTTTTTGCATGTACCTCTGATGGGCTTTGATAGCCTTCTATAAAAGGCTCTGTAAAAAGGCTGCTTCTAATCCTGACACTTGATACTTAACTGATAGTCATGGTGAAACATTGACTTCACGTTGGTGACTTGTTTGCTTGCAAATCTTTCGAATACTTTCTAGGCTGGACGTAGGACAGTCAGGTTTAGGCCACTAGCATGAATGAAAAACCCAAGGCTCTGTATTCGTTCTCTAGCACTACCAAAACAATGTGGAAAATACTGTACTGGCTTTTGTGTCAAGTTGTTTTGTATCTTGTTTTGTGTCAACTTGACACAAGCTAGAGTCATCAGAGAGGAAAGGAGTCTTAGTTGAGGAAACTCCTCCATGAGACACAGCTGTAAGACATTTTTTTCAATTAATGGTCAGTTGGGGAGGACCCAGTCCATTGTGGGTGGTGCAGTCATTGGGCATGTGATTCTGGGTTCTATAAGAAAGTGGGCAGAGCCAGCCAAGAAAAGCAAGTAAACAGCACCCCATGGCTTCTGCTTCAGCTCCTGCGTCCTGCATCCTGGTTCTTGCCCTGTGTGAGTTCCTGTCCCAATTTCCTTCAGTGATGAACAGTGGTATGGCAGTGTAAGCCCTTTCTCTCTGACTTGCTTTTTGTCATGGTGATTGATGGGAGCAGTGGAAACCCTGATTAAGACAGTTCCTTTTGTGGTTCATGGCCTTCCTGTTTTTGTTGCTGCTCTTGGTCCACAAGTCAGAAAGTTTATTCCAAAGTAAGTGAAACCTTTGAAATTAATTCCATTTAGAGAATTAGAATGCAAAATTCACTGTGTTTATTAAATGTGTTGTAAGTTTTTTAGGATACCTAGTCACTTGAAACCTTATATTCATTATTTTAAAAGTCACAGTTGGGAACAAGTGATATTGGCACCTCATTGAGGTGGGTGGCGTAACTTTCTGAGGGATTATTTTATCTTACAGTGTGTAAATCTGCCTTCGGAAAAGGATGATATGTTTGGTTAAAATCTGTAGTTCCAGAGGATAGTCTCAGAGATTAGAGTCCAGGCTAAATTGCTTGTATTTGGCCTAGTCTGTGTACTTAAGTTATTATCAATGCTTTTTAAAAGTTTGGTTATCATCTGTAATTAGTGTAAAAGACTAAATTGGTGACTAGTTTAATATGAAATCTGAAGGCTGTGGATTTCTTGGCTGGATTCTACCAAGATTACTTACTGTTCATAGTAAAGATTTTCATTTTCCTTAGGCTTGACATTGTAGGCTTTTGGATTAGTGTGCCATGGTTTATTTGTTAGTAGTTCGTGATGGATTGTGGCAAACAGAGGCTCATAATGAAGTATTTTCTGAAAGTACAAGGAAACCTGGAGTCTGTTTTACCTGTATCCTGATGACCTTTTAGAAGTTCGCAGATTATGAACAACAAGTAGGAGATTTATCTGTATGGTTTGATTTGCCTTATTGAGTCTGAATTTTTAACATTGGGAGTCCTTTGAATTTAACAAAATCTTACTATGTGTGTGGTGGGAGTGTCTAAATAGAATACTGTAGACATTCATGAGAAATCAGACTGGGTCTTTGGCCACACAGGCTTTGTTTTTTGAGGACTGAGCTCATAACTGATTTTTGCATCTCCCTGATACTGTGAAGTGGTTGACCCTGATGGTGGGTTCACAGTCAACAGTAGTAATGATTACCAGAATGCATGTGAATAGTTGTCTTTTCTTCATTGATTCTTTTAAGAAATTGTAACATACCTGTAATATATGCCAGTTACTTTAAACAAAACCAATCATGTTCCTACTTTTTATCTAATGGAAAAATACTAAATAGAGCAGAGACAAATTTAATTGCTAGGAGTTCTGTTGAAGTTTGTATTTGGCACAGATGAATTATTTTCCCTTAGAAGTACATTGTTGTCTTTTAGATCTTAGAACAGTGACTAGTGTGTTCTTTTTTGTGCCATTTCTAAGAGATCTTTTGGAAAAGACTTAAGAGGCACTGTGGTGGTTTGATTAGGAACAGCCCCCATAGATTCATGCATTTGAATACTTGGCCCATAGGGAATAGATATTAGGGGGTATGGACTTGTTGGAGCAGGCATGGCCTTCGAGAAAGTGTGTCACTTTGGAGGTGGACTTTGAGGTCTCAGATATAAGCTCAAACTACACCCAATGCAGAAAATAGGCTCCTCCTGTCTGCCTTTGGATCAAGATGTAGAATTCTCAGCTCACATTGCCATGCTTTGTGTCAATGATAATCAGCTAACCCTCTGCACCTCTGTAAGCCAGCCTGAAGTAAATGTTCTCTTTTATAAGAGTTGTCTTAGTCGTGTTATCCTGCCACTGCAATGAAACCCTAAGACAAGCACTTACAGTTTTTAGTTAGTTGGGTGTTTTTAGTATATAATTTACTTATGTTTTATGTTCATTGTTGTGTGCCTACATGTATGTCTGTGTGAGGGTGTCAGAAGCCCTTGAACTGGAGTTACAGACAGGTGTGAACTGCCATGTCGGTGCTGGGAATTGGATCCAGGTCCTCTGGAAGAGCACCCAATGCTCTTAACCATCTCTTCAGCCCTTATTTACTGCCTCTATTTATTTACGTTTTTGAGACAGGGTCTCTACATAGCCTTGGCTGTCCTGGAATTTATCGTGTAGACCAGGCTGGCCTTGAACTCATAAAGATCTGCTTGTCTCTGTTTACCGAGTTCTCGGGTTAAACACTCACATCGTATCCAGCAAGTTTTTAATTTTAAAATGAATGGATTCTTGATTGGATGTTAACATTTATATTTATATGAATCGTATTAGGAAGGAAAAAGTAGTGCTGCTTTGTTGCTAGAGGTAGAGTAGACATTAAAATTTTCTGGTTTGCCCTAAATCTCTAAGTCTGTAAGAATATTAATGATTCTCTGAAAGGATTCAACAAGTTCAAGACAGGAGAGTATCTTGGGGGAAAAAAAAGTCTAAAAAGAATTAGAGAAAATGAGTAAGTGAATTCCAAGGATGGTACGAGCTCAGCATCTCCCTGCTCTGCTCTGTGTTGTTCTGTAGGGTGGCAGTTGGTCCACCAACATGCATTTTCGTTTGTTTGTTTTTGTTTTTGTTTTTGTTTTTCGAGACAGGGTTTCTCTGTATAGCCCTGGCTGTCCTGGAACTTACTCTGTAGACCAGGCTGGCCTCGAACTCAGAAATCCGCCTGCCTCTGCCTCCCAAGTGCTGGGATTAAAGGCGTGAGCCACCACCGCCCGACTCCAACATGCATTTTTTATGAGGGATTAAATCAGCTATATACACTTGGTTACACAGCCTTGAACGAATAGCAGAGTCAGTGGAATGCATATTGAGTTTGCTTGGACATGGGCCTCATGGTTGTCTGTGTTTGTGTGGGCAAGTCTGTAGGAGGTGAGAACGTGGGAAAGTGAAAGCTTGAGAGGTGTGTGGGCTCTAGTGATAGTGGGAGTGCCTATGAGCCACTTGGCAGGAGGGAAGTGTGAATGTGTGTAGTGACAGTTTTGGAGTTTTGATTTCTTTAAAAAAAAAAACATAGAAATATTATAATAATGTGTTTTCATTTTAATCCCAGGTATGGGATATGGTACTGTTAAAGATTCTTGGCAGCAGTTGACTGTGATTTGCCTTGTGCTCTGGTGGGGGGAGGGGAGGCATGATTTTGCCAGATGCAGATAATTTCTATGATAGTATGTCAGAGAGTGTATAAATTAGCATAAAATTAGTATAAAAACGCCTCTAGAGGTGGGCTGGCTTGTTTGTTGTTGTGTGTTAAGAAGAAACAAGAAGAAATCAGATATCCTGCCAGTTGATCAAACTTGCTCCAAGGAACTCAGGCCTCCAATCATCAGGAAATGGTCTAAATACAACATTGCCCCCTTTCCAACCCCTGACTTCATTCAGGGATCTTTTACCTTCGCTCTCTTTTCTACCTTATCTAGTATTAGGAGGTTGAAAGTGTGGAAGAAAAGCAATGAAGGGTAGAGGAAAAAAGAACTCACAAAGTAGCAAAAGACAGCTACAAATGTGTATTTGGAGGAGGGGAGTATTGGGTTACTGGGATGGTTTTCTGACAAGAAAGGGATACTGAGCTCTTGGGGTATTAGTGTTAACTGGTAGAGACGAGTCCTTAGAAGTGATTGTGATGCTACGCTAAGGTTGGAATAGGTGTTGTGAGAAGACTCACATACCAAAGAGAACAAAGATTTATTGTAAACTTGTGTTGGAAAGACGTGGCAAGTAAGGCAGCGATTGGGTCATTATTTCTGTACCTCTTAGATATTCTCCATCTTCAGTGGAAGCCATGTGATTCTGTCTTTCCTTACTGGCTTCCTGTGCTCACCTTTAGATGGAACTTTTTCATTATAGCTTTATGGATGCCTCTATCTTTGGCTCTAAATGTAGCGTTTTTATGTTAATTGGCTAATGGTTTCTTTCTTTTATTTTGGGTCAAATATTAGGTTTTTGTTTTTGTTTAATAAGGAGCAATTCATTCTTCTGGGAAGTGTTCCCTCTTTGCTACAACTGTATGCTGTTGGCTGTTGATGATGTCACCATTATAGGCTCTGATGTATGATTTAACTCATTGCATTTCTTCAGCATAAACCTCAGAATGCTGAGAGGTTGCTGTAGAACCTGCACAAATGTAAAGCAGCATATGCGTCGCAGCCTTGGAGTCAGGTTAAGCCCCACAGCATTGACTGTGTGTTGCTAAAATAGAAAATTAGATTCTTTTTGAGAATTTTTTCAGAAACTTCTGCTCTTAACTCTTCATTCAAATAAATCAAAAGTAATTGAAAATGTAAATTATTAAAAACATTAGGGATGCCAATGTTTCAAGCTATGAACTAGAAATAAATTTTATGCATTGTTATTTTCTTATCTGAAAATTATGACTTCAGTGCTTATGTGCAGTATTCAATAGGAATAATCATGTATATTTATGCATATGGTACAGCATGGCCAAGAAAATGTTAAATGCTGGTCAGCAGTTCATGAGAAATTTAATTTAATCTCATCAAGATTGCCTTTATTTATTTATTTTTAAGAAATGTACTTTGTATTTAGGTTGAAGATATGTATTCACCTGATTTTGCTAAATCATGCATGCAGCCAAGTCTAAAACATCTCCATGAAAGAAAGAAAAACCTGGGCTACTTCAGGTGGTTAGAAGTTGTACTGAACTGTTTCATACCTGGCTGATAATCTCAACTGTGAAACTGCACAATGGTCTACACTAATCATTATTAAATGAATATGTGTTTTTCAGGGTCTGACTTATTTGTCATTTTCCCTAAATATAGGGAAAAGCTTTTTATGTTTATGATACTGGGTAGATTTGGAATTTATTACCATCTAGCCTGGATACTAATGAAACTAGTCACAATGCCTGATATGTAGCAGTGTCTTGTAGACTCAGAGGAAGATGATTTCTTGTTAGTCTTTGATGTTATGCAATAGTCAAAATTTTTTAAAGGAAGAATTTGTTTTTCCCTGTACAGATGATTCCATAAAGCCCATATGCAGCAGGCTGGAGATGTAGCTCTGATACAGCACCTGCTTGAACACCCACAGGGTCCTGGGTTCTAGCCCCATACATAGTTATTCAAGGCAGTAAAATGAATGATTTGCTAAGCTTCAAATGAAAGTTTTTATGCACTACAGCATCCTTACATTTCCAGTATATGTACATACATATGAATATAATTATATGGAACCATTATTATTGGAACCATAATTATATGGAACCATTTCACGCTATATGGAACTTTCCCCGATAGACTTCAATAAGTACGTTTGTCTATCTGAAGTGTGAGGATACATGTAAGTTGAAAGAGTAGCAGAATTGGTGACAATTTCAGAGGAGTGCTGTGTGGTCAGTAGTAGAACCTAAAGAAAGAGAAGGCAATTTGCCTTGCAGTGCTAAGGGAAGGCATCAGGGCTGAACAGACTTGGTGAGGAGCATGTGAACTTACCCAAGACAGGGTGATTCTGTCCCATTGCAGTTGTGGTCTAAGTCACTAGGAATTCACAAAATGGCCATTTGTTGCTTTATCATTCACACAGCTGATGTTGGTAGTTCTAAACAGAACTTTTTTTTTAAACCTTTTAGATACGTGATCTGAGGCAGTCACAGTACCTTTTCTCTTAGTTTTATGTAAGATCTTAAATGAAATGTAGTCTCAGGTAACAAAAATTATGCTTAAAGTTTGTTGTTTTTAAGATTTTTTTCATACTGAAGTATAATTTTAATTCAGTTTTATAGTTGAGTTTTGATCTTTTGCAGTTTTTTTTTTTAAGTTTGTGTTTTTGTGGGGTTTTTGTTTGTTTTTATTTTTTTGTTTTTGGTTTTCTTTGCTGTCTATTTCTGAGACCGCATCTCATTATGTAGCTTTGACTGGCCTCAAACTCTACACTGACCATATGGCCTTGAACTCTCAGAGATCGACTTCTCCCTGAGATTAAAGGTGTGTACCACCATGTCCACTCTTGAACTTGGATTTTGTTGACAGTCACTTTAGAGAAAAATAGGATGGAAACATAATCATTGGAAAAGGAAGAAAAGACATTTCAAAAAATCATTGACACTTTAGGTATAACTGTTTAATGGCTGGCTGAGACTCTTCCATATCATAGAACAGTCATTAATAAGGGCACTAATTACTCAATCAATACACAGATGGCTGAGTTCTATAGAAATCTGTGAAGCTTCTGGAGAAGTTGAAAAATTATTAATGAAATATTAAATATGGTCATAGACGCCACAAATTGTACAGACCTAATCCATTCTTTTTTTTTTTTTTTT